>CAODLS010517614.1:0-10979 GCA_948243855.1 Flueggea neowawraea
AGGTGTGCCGTGATGTGGCGAAAATTACCAACATCATCGACCAAGTTTGATTTCTCCAACCTTTGACCAATACCATGAACCATAAAAACAAGATGCCGAACAGGAACCTAAAACATAATTCACCATCATAATATATTTATTGAACAAAATTTTTCGGATCTCTTTGCAGAAACTAGAGCAGCAAACTGAATATAAAATTGACAACAAACTGCAAAAATAGAAATTAATGAAAGCCTACAAGGTAGTAGATCTGAAGAATACATGAAAGAAATAGATTCCTTCAACCGAAAATAAACAGATAATTCCGAAAACAGTTTGTTTTCAGCTTAGCCCGTAGAAGGAAGATGTATAAAACTGATGAAACAAAAAGTAGGTATGTACTAAAATAATTCCAACCACAATGAGTAAAACAATAGTTGTTCATGTCAATGTTACTTGGACTTGTCTGTTAACCCTGTCATACCCGTGTTGACATGACACGATACAAGTGTGGATACAGAATACGTGTCCGACACAGTGAGTGTCATCTGGACACGGAAGTCTTCAATGGCTGTTCATTTTCAATTCTTTTCTTCTTATTATTAGTGACCACAATGAAAGTTGGTTTTCAATTCATTCATGAATATTTCTCCACATTTGTTTTCCCAATAATTCAGCTACATGTTACTATATATCTATGAGGTGGGCTACCTTTGTCAATTAAAATAGTGTTAATTATCCCAAGTGTCCCTTAAAAAATTTTAATTTGAAATAATATACCCTATAGTTTCTATATTATAATAATAGAATTTTTAAATTTTAATTTGTAACAATGTCATTTTCAAAACTATGAAATTTAAAAATGATGCATTAATGCCAGTGAAGACTCCTAGAGACCCTTATAGAAACCTCTAGTAGAGATCCTTGGAGACCACCAGTGGAGACCTATGAAGATCTCCAGTGGAAACCCCTGAAAACCATTAGAGACCTCCAGTAGAGACCCCTGAAGACCCTAGAGATCTATGGAGACCTCTAGTAAAAACCCTTAGAGACCACCAGTGAGTGGAGACTCTTGAAGACCACCAGTGGAGACTTATGAAGAACTCTAGTAGAGATCTATGGAGAACTCTAGTGAAGACTCCTATAGACTATTAAAAACTTTCAGTGGAGACTCCTAGAGATCTATGGAGACCTCCAGTGTAAAATCATTGAAGCCATTATAGATCTTCAGTGCAAACCCCTGGAGATCAAGACCTACAGTAGAGACCCCGAAAATAAGATTTTTACAAATCAGTTTCTCTAATATAACATTTTTGCAAATTAATTTTTGAGATGATATTTTTGAAAATCAGTTTTCTATGTTATAAAAGCATGATTTTCCCATTAAATTACTATATATCTATCAGGTGGGCTAACTTTGTAAGTCAGTAGAGAAAAAGTTTACTGCAGTACATCGGCTTCCAATAAATGAACCAGCTTTAGAGACAATTATATTCAATGAAGAAGACTTGGAGATTGAATAATTACTAAAAGTTGTAACATATGGTTACATATTTAAACTTTTGATGCTATTATTTAAATGAATTTTGCAATGGTTACATATTTAATTTAGTTATATTTATTATTCTATAACATACCCAAGTACCTGTGTCCGATTTTGGACGCATATCCCTGTATTCTCCATTTTGAGAAATAATGTGTCTGACACATGGATATGTACCCATATCTGACACTCGGACCCCGAGTCCGGAAAACATAGTTTCATGTAAAAAGCTTCTGTAGTTTACAAGGCCATCAAACAACAATGTGATCTATATTAATTATTTTATATCTGAAGGTTGTTTTGAAGCATTCCTTAAATTAGAAGATATAAACAAGTAAGACTAGCCCAACAGAAAAGCAATAACAACCATCTGCATCTTAGACATGCATTATTATAGGCGCAACATAATAAGATTACATGATATTGATAAACATGAAATGCATCGGATTGGATTTCACAATTCAAGCGAGGAAGAATAGAGGCACAAGAATAAAGGTCTTAATCCTTAAGATCATCAATCCTCCTCCTTTTGAGTTTTGATCAGACATAGTTCTTTGACGAAGGCACATATTATTCCCATTGGCACATGTTGAATGATCATATATATGTTATTATATTCTTTTAAAATAAAATTATATATTATGATATTCTAGACATCAGAGGATAAAAAGAATGGCCCAATTAAAAAACAAATTCATATGCATACCTGTGAACAGTAATCATCCGTTTCCTCCTCTTTTTGCTGCCTAAGCTCATCCTAAATATAAAAGAAAATTAAGAAATGGTGGTTAAACTTAGGAACAGAGTTTTTTTTAATCTTAGCTTCTACAGAATGATGTTCAACTCTCTCACACAAGGACCAAATACTAATTACGTGTAGCTTGTACTCAGCAACAATAAGGGAGACACTTTTCTCTTCCCTTTGAAAATATGAAGATTTTATCAATAGAGAAAGAATAATTCAATGAGGAAAAGAAAAATAAAACCAGTGCCCTCTGAACTAGAATGAAATTAATTAGCTATAAGAACACATTTAAACAAAAAGTAAAATTGGTGTAATCAAGTCACCTACAGAATTCACAAATAAAAGCATTCTTCAAAAAGTAAATGGGGTGCCATTAAAGGGCACTCACAATCCACTGAAAGAGATGGCATGTGTTTTGACTTCATAGAGGAAATTCTTTAATTCTACCGGTTTGTCAAACATGAGACTACTTGAGCCAAAATCCCCAAATTCTATGATACCCTTCTTTTTTTTTTTTTTCCAAACTGCAACAAAGCGGGGCAGGGAGGGACGGAGAAAGATGAACAACATATACACATAGAGGAAAGAAAATAAATCCTAAATTGTCATGTGTTACTTTGATAGGCAAGACATTATGTCCATGAAGTTGAGCCAAAAAATATGCACTCTACAGCAAATGAGCAAATATAGCACCACTAGAGCTTAATAAGGAGAAGAAGAAACCTGGGTTGGTTTTGCTGAGTGAGATGCAGAGTAACCACGCCTCAGCTTAATCCCTTTCCCATTTACATTAATGAAACTGGAAAAACCAGAAGCATCAACATTGAGCCATGCTTCCCAAGTATTATCTTCTCCAGTAAAAAGTGCATGAAGTCCCTATATCCAAACCAATTAGAAATTTAAATCACATTCACATGATATGATGATGCACCAATACTACTAATAATCAAAAGAATGAATTCCTATCAATAAAAAATACATACAGGAGTTGAGCCTTGCAAATCAATACGAGCTGCAAAAAGCCCTGATGGCTGAAACGTTCTCCGATGCCAAACCTGGAAACAAAAGAGAGAGATCAATTGATGGTGCGTGTGTAGGTACTACACTATGACCCGATAAACGCCACAGCATGGCTGACTACATCAAGCCTGAATCATACACTCAGTGGTGAACCTCACAGAAAGGATTTAAAAGTTACGCCCTTGATATAGCAACAACTTGTATATGAAGATATGCAAGAGACTTGAAAACGGGATGCACAATATATCCACTTTTTTTTTTGTTCTTGTTCCAATAGTGGACATGTGAAAACACCATTTCATTTTTCTGATTTGCTCAGAGTTCTTTATTGCATGTGATAAGTTAGATAGTTCGTTACATGTCTTTATAAACATCAGAAAGCTTTATAAGTTCAATAACCATTTTCCCATTCAGAATAGGAAATCTGTAGCATCTAGCACCATTTTGCTTTAATATGTTATTCAAGGAGATCATTACTATCTCCCAAACTAAAACAAATCTCAGCACCAAATTAGCATGACTATTGTCAATCATCAATGCCTCTGAGGCAACAACAGTGGCTCCACCTCCCCATTCTTCTTACATAGTCTTCTTAACTTAGCCTCTACTACACAAGCATAACAAAAGCCTGACAGTTTCTGAAATATGACCTCGGAGTGGCTCCAGTATCATTTGCAGCAACCTAGCCTGAAGTAGACTCCTATGCCAAAGAAACATAAACAGCAAAAAGGCGTAACATGCAACACAAATATTCAAGCCCAGGTTATTATCGTAAGAACTGAATTAGTTTGCGAGAACACTCGACCATTACCAATAGATCCACATGTTGACATTTGCAGAATGCAACTTCTAGGTGTTAAACTATTAACATCATACTCATCAACACAAACAGCACCAATGCAAAAAATTATCTGAGCTCCAAACACCAACCACTTTTTCAATCTTAATTATTTTATCTTTTGATATTACCACAAATATTTAACGATAAAATCAAATCTAACATTAGTTTTCTGATTTCATAATCACAAAATTTATTAATTTTAATATTTGATAATGCCATCACTAAAAAAAAAACTCAATACCAAAGCAATTCACATTTTAAAATATCAATACTTAATTTTTATAGTTTTACCATCTTTGATCTTACCCAGACACTCTCATTTAATAACATTGCAACCCTTTAGGGAAATAAACATATCAACAGTAGAAAAATAGATAGCATCACAAAGTCAAATCACACTATCAATGAGAACAAATGCTAGAACTAGACAAACCTGATTATGGTATGCAATCTCTAATTGTTCGGAAACATCCTCTCGAAGTGGCAGCCAATCCAGGCCTCCCTTACGAGCGAACCAATGGCCTCTCAAGACACGTCGATTTTCTCCACTCCAATAAACGGGAAAACAATGCCTCTTCACCAGATCAACCTATAAAATAACGCCATTACCTATCATTCTAAATTATAAACAATGATTCAAAACAATAAGTTAAGAAAAATTAGTTATAAGCATACACCAATGAAATAGGTTTCAATAAGTCAGATCAACCTGAATACAATTACAACATCTCTTTTTCTCCTCCTTAAGCAAAAAGTAGAAAAACAAAAGGAAAAAATAAATTATCATTCAGTTTCTGGAAATAGATGGTGAATGAAATTGATATTTGCAGCTGTAGTAATAACGCTTTCTTTTTCCCATAGTTAGAGAAAAGGTTTCAGTAACAAAAAACTTGCAACAGAGCTGAATGTCAAACAGTAACATTTTTTTTGTGAAATGACCTCAAGCAGAAATTCACACATAAAAAAGAGGGAGGAGAGGAGAGAGACCTCATAAAGTCCTCCCTTTACAGGCACACCAACTCTCTCTTCTTCAGTTTCATCAGACAGAGATGTTTGAGCACCATCTTGATATCCATTTTTCTGTATGTCAGAGCCCTTGCTTGTTGTAGCTCTACCATTTGGACCTTCGCTACATTCGGCATACTCTTTCCACCAACTAGAGAGTAGCTCTTCCTCTCTCTGCACAACCATATATAACAAAACAGCAATTAAATACAATGAAGAGAAAGTGACAGCTCTAACAGGAACATCAATCAGTGCTGTATAACAGAAGAACGCTAAGAACAATTCTTTTATCAATGACGCAATGAAGTATACACCGGAAAACAAAACCACTGCAAGAAATTGTTGGTTAAAAACAATAATGCAAGGATACTCCAACATACATAAATCAAAAGGAAAAAGCTTGAACATTCACCAACAAAATCAAGGCATTATAGCGACCTGCAGGAAAGAAGCCTCAATTGCAAGTGAATCTCTCATACCAAAACGAAAATAGTCGCTCTTCCCCACTATTTCAATGCGAGGGACGGAGGCAGCTAACTCTGTTTAACCAATTTCAAAACACAATAACAATGGTAAGAATTCATAGACTGTACTTGTACCTATAACTACTAAATCGAAAGCTAAAATTCACAAACCAACAAACTGAAAGCAGCAGCTCCGAATAAGTAAAGGAAGTTAGTAAATTGGGAAAGCCAAGCACACGAACCATTATCGGCTAAAGGGACCTTACAGAAGTACCATCGAACATCGCCGCCGTCGGATGGGCTTGTGGTGCGGGCGAGATACTTCTGACGGCCCTCACAGTGGTCGATCATATCCTCCAATCTGGCAATGTTGGACGGCGTGTTCTTGAGCAAATCCGGCGACGTTTCTTCCGTAACTGATACATTTTCCTTGGATTCCCCCATATTTCACAAAAAACAATCTGAAGCACCACTGGGTTCTGTTTTTCACAGAAATTGATTTATCTTTTTGGTGGGAAAGCATCAAACAGAAGGGCTTACTTGGAAGTAAAATAAAGACAAGATTCGAACTCTTAATTCATTTCATAGAGAGAGGATAAAGAGGGAATTGAAGACGTTATATTTGAGAAATAAAGAAAAAAAGGAAGAGAGAAAGGGGAGGTGTGGAAATGTGGAACGATAGTTGGGTGTTGAACGTCAGGTGGAACAACAACCTGGCAACCAAGAAATTGGCGGTTTCTTCCACCTCTTTCCTTTCTCCCCTTCTTCTTCTTTTTTTTTTTTTTATTATTTTATTTCCTTTTTTTACTTGTTGCATATGATATTGAAGTAAAACCGGTCACGTGCTTATGGTGGAACTCCCTCGGCTCATGTTTAGCAAAACTTGCTAGCGTGCACCGCCTGTCGCTGAAATTGACCCCACCACTAATCCCTCATGCTCCAATTTCATCAATCCACTTGCTGGTCGATCAGAGCCGCAAAGGGGTGTTCATGGTGGCTTAGGCGTGATTGATTTTGAAGTTCTTGCAAGACAATCCCGCATTGGTATGGCTCTTTTTGGTTTCTCTCGGCTTTTGGTTTTTTGACGTACACCGTCTTCTCAATGGGGAGGAAATCAAACAAGAACCCTAATCCCACATATCTTGCTTGATAATGATGGATGGTGTGGTGCTCCACCTCTCTCTTCTGATCTTTCTGTGAAACATGGTTCTGGTAAAGGCAAGGTGGTGTGGATTGATGAAGAATCTGAGATATCGGTGGTGGCTACTCCAAGTGTTTCTCTACTAAGGGACTCTCAGGTGATCTCGGAGATGATGGGATGGTTCAGGGGAATACTCCATTTCCTCATAACGTTACGGTGATAACTGAGGGTGGTGGATTTGCATACTTTTAGTGGTGAGAAAAATAAATGGAGCGATTTGTTTGTTCATAATAGAGATAAAGCCAAAGGTTATGTGTTGAGATATGTTGCTCCTACGATCACAAATGGGATGAAGGTTGCTAAGCTTTGCTCAGAAGGCATTAAGGAAGAGGTTTCACAATGGCTCTTTGCTCTTGTTGGGAGTGTATACGAAATGGCTTCACTTTCATCAAATAGAAAGTTATGCAATTAATAGATGGAAGCAACTTGGTTTGATTTATGTGCATTTTGTTGCTGAGAATATTTTTTGTTCAATTTTGCAGATGAGGAGTCTAAAATGCCGGTATTACGATCTAGTTCGTATTCGTTCGGTCCTCTATTGTTGAAAGAATGGAAGTCGTTGATGAAATTGGAGACTTGCGATATTCAAAGAGCGCTGGTGTAGATTTAGCTTCCACTGCTCCCTTGGGTGTTGTGGACTCCAATGATTCCTAGTTGTATTGGAAGCTCACTAAGTACTCCGTTGTTTACTGATAAGTGCACTGTGAGGAAAGCGAAGTTGGGTTTTGCTCGACTTTAATTTTTTTTTATATGAAAATAGGTAGAGAGTTTCTCGAGGTGGTCCATTTGAAAAAAGGGTATGGAACTGTGATTGAGTAGCATATTATGTACGAATGGAGGTCTGTATGTTGCTCTGTTTGTCATGGTGATGGGCATGATAAAATTGTCTGTCCGAACCTAAAAGAAAAGGCAAAGCAAGTTTGGCAACCTAAGCAAATGGCTTCTGCAGAAGTGCAAATGGAACCTAAGGTTGTTCCAAAAGTTGGCCAGCCTATTATTTTGCCTAGTCAGGAGGTGTTTCTCCATGGCGTATGGTTAAAGCAAGGAATACAGTAGGAGTGACTAGTGATAGAATGTCTGGAACTGCTCATAGAAAGGGAGTGATGAGGAATGGTTTTAATGGGAGTGGAGGTGGTAGTAGACCCCCAGATAGAGGAAAATGATAGGGACTTGGAATGTCCGGGGTTTGAACGATCCCCGGAAGTAATCGGAGATAATGTTCTTCTAGCTCAGTAAGAAATTATCATAGGTCTTTTAATCATGCTTTTTATGCTCTGAAAATTGACCTTAGAAAGGCCTACGACTCAGTTAGTTGGAATTTCATAGAAAAAATGTTGGGTTGAGGTCTCTTAGACAGTTTATTGACTGTGTCATGACTTGCATTAAAACTCCTTTCTCCCTTATGATCAATGGTTTCCTAGAAGATTTCTTCCTGGGAAAGAGAGGTTTGAGACAAGAGAATCCTATGTTTGTTGTTGGACTATTTTATATGTCTTAAATTGATTTTTATGATGAGCAAAATATCAGAAATGAAGAAGATCAAATTGGTTATGAAAAAGATAAGAAAGTTATGATCTCGAGTCTAAGAGTCGGCCCATACAATCTAGTAGCCGACAAGTAAGTGCAAAACTCAAAAAAAAAAAGTGCACTGAAGCTGGTAGTCGATTGACACCCTTGGTAGTCGACTTAAGGAAAGTAGAATCAACAAAGTCAGTTGGTAGTCGACTGACGGACCTTGGTAGTCGATCGATGGATTGATGATTAGCAGGAAACTGACTTAACAACCTTTTTCATCAGTAAGAAGTTAGTTTTTTTAGTACAACAGTCAAATAATAGGGACGTAGAGCTTGGTAATCGATCAACGAAGTCTCTAACTAAGTGGACAGAAGTGCAACAAATTGTAGTAGTCGATTAACAATCTCGGTAGTCGACTGGTAGTATCTAACAACTTTCAAAAAGCTTCATGATTGATTTTCAACATGTTCCTATGCTACTCTAACAAATAGAACGACTTTACATACCTTCAAGACTATATAAAAGGGACTCCAAATTTCAAAATTAATTCTATAACTTATTGGTTTATTAAACTCACATTCACCATCTTTGACAGCCTTCAAAAGAGGTCAAAATTAGCATATTGTGGATAGTTTGTTCTTCATATCTTATCCTAAAGTCTCACCATCATTGTTGATCACTTGTAAACACTTCGTTGCTATTATTATACTTATATTTCAGTTAAGGTATTGCCACTAGCCTTTAGGTTTTTAGTTGAACTTAAATCAACTATTGAAGAGTAGAAGTTCTCACTTAACTTGGAAAGTGAGGTTGTGAGGTTGTATTTAAGCCGATAAAACACATGTGATTAGTTGTCATCTATAAAACAATATTGGTTCATTGTGAGGTGAAAAACAACATGGTTGGCTACTTATGAAAGGATAAGAAGTAGAAGTTGAAGTAAAGACCTTGTTGGAGACATTAGTGGAAAATTCTAAGTTGGAAAACTTAGATAATGAACGTAGGCACCTAGAATTGACCGAACCACTATAAAATTCTTGTATTTGATCTCCTCACTTTTCTCTCTTAATTTTATCTTTTTTATTTTGATTAACACTTGCATACACATACACCTTTGCTATTAACATTGTTTTCAAGTGTTTGTAATTTTGCAAGATCGAAAGAAAGTTTCAATCACCCAATTCCTCTCCCCCCAGAGTGATTCTTGTGTCAATAGTTGCGATAGAGTATTTGTCTCGTTGTGTTGAGGTATTAATCCCTATTATTTTCAGTTTCATATTAGTTGTAAGAGCTCAAAGCTTAATCACTTGTCATTTGTTGATGATTTGTTCTTATTTGTGCCTTTGATGAACTTTCATTGAGGAGTATTGTTGGGATTTTGAAACACATTTTTGTTGTTTCTGGTTTGAATATAAATGAGGCAAAAAGTTTAGATTTTTTTAGCAATGTTAATGACAATGATAAGCTGGTTTCTTTACACATTTTGAAGTTTAGGAAAGCTAATTTGCATGTGAAAAATTTGAGGGTCCCTTTGATTTTTTTTAAGGCCTACAAAAGAGCATTGTTCCACTCTTATTGAAAGGATTAATGTGCAGATTATATATACTAGACAGCAAAGTCATTATCTTATGTGTAGAGTTCCCTCCTCTAAACCACATTATGAGAGGAGTAAGAAGAAGGAAGTCCTTGTTGCAACTTGGAGTGATGAGGAAGATGATGATGATATCAAGGAGGAAGTCAACCTTGCACTAATGGCTCAAAGCTCCTACTCAAGTGATGAGGAGGATAATGAGGTAAACAATTCTTCTCATAAAGAACTTGTTGATGCATTTGAATAATTGGATAAGGATTTTGAAGAGATATTCAAACTAAACAAGGTTTTGAAAAAGAGAAACAAATCTTTGGAAATTGAGAATGAAGCCTTGTCAGAAAAGCTAAATGGTGCTTCTATTGATCATACTTTTTGCTTGCTTGAACAAAAAAAAATTGAAAGATGAGATTGATAAAATTCAGAAAGAATTTTCATATGTTGTAAACAAATTCTCTTGTGGCAATGAAAATTTTGAAAAATTACTTTCCTTACAAATATTTTCATTATCTAAACATGGTTTAGGTTGTGATCCTTTCGAAAGAGAATAATCCTTGTTAAACAAGTTTTCAAATCAAAACAAAAGTGATTCTTTGAAATTAGGATTGCCTACTTGTACTAGATGTTTGAAAGTTGGGTATAATGCATATTCTTGTATGAGTTTGAGAAGGACAATTAAGGTGAAGAAGATGTGGATTCTTAAAAGAACCATTCTTCCAAACTTGGTCCATGTAACTAACTCAAAAGGACCCAAAATAGCTTGGGTACCATTAAAATCAAACAATATTGTTTTTGTAGGTTCAAATCAAAACTAGACTATCCTCAAGCTTATGGTACATTGATAGTGGATGCTCAAGACACATGAGTGGGGATAAAAGTCTATTTGTAGAAATCAAAATGAAGAACCAAGGACATGTCACATTTGGTGACAACAACAAAGGTAAGATTATTGGTATTGGAAAAGTGGGTAAGGAACCTTTACCAACCATTGATAATGTGTATTTAGTTGATGGTTTACAACACAACTTATTAAGTGTGTCTCAATTGTGTGATATGGACTATGTTGTCAAATTTGAAT
>CAODLS010517665.1:0-14183 GCA_948243855.1 Flueggea neowawraea
GTCAAGGACAGTCCATTTTGTGCGATACCCTTTGTGTCTATAACAATTGATCCGAATCAAATGAACTTATGGCTCAATCTAAGCACTTGGTTCCAAAATGATGACTTTACACCCTTCAAAACTGAATTTGGGGAGGAATTGCATCAGAAAAGTTGGCCCGAGACGATACTGGATCGTTTAGTGAATGAGTGCACAGCTTCTGACAGCAGGTTGGTTAGTAAAGTGGTGGTTAGCAAGTGCAAAGAGGTGTTTGAAGGGTTGAAGTCATTGGCAGATGTTGGTGGTGGCAATGGAATCATGTCTAGGGCTATTGCCGATGCATTCCCTGACCTGGATTGCACTATGCTTGATCAACCACATGTTGTTGCTGGCTTGCAAGGCAAAGGAAACTTGAAATATGTTGGAGGGGACATGTTTGAATCAATTCCTGCTGCAGATGCGGCTCTTATCAAGGTAAATGCGTAACTCTTTTTCCAGCTGTGATGTTTTCTGCTGTCGGAATCTATTTACACTTTTTTTTTTTATTAGTGGACTCCATTTACACTTGGACTTCACTATATGTAATGCATACAGGGTTTTCTTCATGTCTTAATGTTTTAATCTTAAGTGGAGAAACCACTCATAGTGTGAAGCTTTTTTCTTATATTTCTAGTGGTTTGATTTCTTAATGAATATTCAACTTATAAAAAAAAACATCACTCTTTGGTATATATAGTATGAAATGAAAAATGAGAACATTCAACTTTGCTAGGATATTATCCAGAATTTCTATATTTAATAGGCAATTTAACCTTTCAAATTTTAACTTACCTCCTTTTTTTTTTGAAAAAAATAGACTAGAACCATTTATATATTAACTCTTGATTAGATTAACTTAGCATGTAAGCAGACGCTCTTTTTTTTTTAACCCAGTTAGGCTGACTTAACAAAAAATAAAGGTTGACCCGCTTGAAATATGTTTTTTGACAAGTCATTTTATTTGTTTTTACCGAAAATTAAACTTATGATCTTTTAGTATTAAAGATAACTCCAATACCAATGGACTACTAGTCTATTTGTTCAAAATGTGTTGTTTAATACATGACATAATAACTTTTATATATGTACTTTCAATTTCCTAACAATTTGTGACTGTGATGACAAATGAAAATAAGTGGGTAATGATTGATCGGGACGACGAAGGTTGCCTGAAGATACTGAAGCGAAGTAAAGAGGCAATAACAAGTGAAGGCAGAACAGGAGGAAAGTTGATAATAATTTAGATGGTGATGGGGCATAAGAAGTGGAATGATAAGGAGTCTATTGAGACACAACTCTTATTTGATATGTTAGCCATGGCCATTATGGGTGGAAAGCAGTTAACTGAAACTGAGTGGGCTGAGCACTTCTTTGATGCTGGATTTAGCAGCTACAAGATATATCCTATCCCTGGCATAAGAGCTCTCATCGAAGTATTTCCTTGAATGATAAAAGCTTCTTTTGTAAGAACGTTCGAGTGCAATACTAAATAAAATCTAACCACTACGTAGCTTATGGTAGAATATAGTTGCACTCGCTATTCAGGGATCAAATTGTGGTAGTGTATAATTGTACTCACTATTAAGGGATCAACCATTAGATTCCCAGTAAAAGTTGAAGTAACATGAAAATACTAAATAAAATTTATAAATATTCCACTATTAAGAGATGACAATTTTCACTTTTTATTTATCGTATTCGTCTCATATCATTTAACGGTGAACTATAATGTGAGCAAACCGATGATGAACATTGACCTTTTCAAAGACCTTTTCAAAACAGGTAAATGTATCTTATGAATTGATCGTTAGAAGTGGAATGTAAAATTAAACCTGCGAGTTTTACAGAAATTAAGACGGTGGAATAATTGTGTCAAACTTACAGATTTATAGTCGTGTACTAAATAATTGTATAATCATTGTGAAATTTGCAAATCTTTCAATCTAATAATTAATAAATGTTGACAATAATTGGTCATATATGTGATAATTGTGAGTTATTAGATCTAAAAAGTCAATCATGAGGATTTGGTTGCTAAGTTGAAAAAATTTGGATGCAACCTTAGAAAAAATATATCTATATATATATACACACACACATACATACATATACATATACATACATACATATATATGCGTATGTATATGTATGTACATACATATAAATATGTATGTATGTATGTATGTATGTATGTACATAGATATACATATGTATGTATATGTGTGTATATATATATATGTATATATATATCCAGTAGAGACTTATAACTTATTTGCACAGAAGTCAACTTTAATACTAAGTATCAAGATTCTTGATAGAGCATATAAAATTACTTACGAATAATCCCTTCTACAGCATAATATGGTTAATGTCATTCAATTATTTTAGGTGAAGTGTATTGAATGCTTGTCCCACATTGTGCTACAAAGCCCCATCTCCATCTAGGATAATTTTTTCCTACAACTGACAGGAGCTCTTATAACTTTTCCTATTAACATGCAACATTCTTTATTAATGTGCAACTTTTCCTCATTAAAGTTGTCAAAAATTTTAACATGTAAATAAAAATTATTAATTACTTATTAATCACAAAATTATAAATTTTAATAAAAAAATATTGTACCTTAATAAGGAAAGGTGTAGGAATTCCTTCAATAATTATTAATCACAAATTAGGTGCAACCATACGGTTGTAGGATATTTCCGGATCATCCATGCTAGAACTATCAATCATTTTTCTGTATAAAGGACCCCAAATTAATGAATGCTTGCCCCATAAAGCACATGACCAAGTTAGTTGCTAATATTTTAGGTGAAGTGTGCCTTTGTTACATGAATGCTTGTAATATCTCTTCTGTAGCTCCGGGGGTGAATTCATGATTGAGTTACCAACTTTTTTTTCTGTATAAAGGACCTCAAATGAGAACCATACACACAATTCACTTAGCTAAATTAGAACAAGCGTGCGAGATAGAGATGGAGGGGCACAAGAAACCAGGTTTCATCTTGGTAGCAATAGCGGTGCTGCTTCTGGCAAGTGAGACTTCACCTGCACTGGCCTCTAGCAAATGGGTAGTGCCTTTGAGCTTTGCTGATCATGATGATATCGCTCTTAAAAATGCCTCTGCAAACAGCTGCATCCCCCATAACAAAATTGCGCAGGAACTCAGCTCAAATGCTGTGATGGTTGTGTTTGCACTCTTCTCATTTTTCCACCGGGATATGCCTGCTTGGGTACGTGTTCCGATGCTTGATACGCAGTTCCCTAATCAAGTACCCAGCAGTACATATTACAAAACCCTAGCCCCCTTTTCTGCTTCTATTAAACTTAAATAATTCTCTACTCTACTATTCAAATATATAAGGCTTCAAACAACTTTATATATAATGTTGCAATGATGTTTGTTTCTCTTCCTTGTTGCAATACAGGTAGTGTGTTGTGACTGTAATGTTAAATATTTATTGAGTTGTAAATAAATATAAACTATTAGAAACAGGAAAAAATACCAATAAAAAAATACATTTTTATCAACCTCATGACCTCTCCACTCCTTCCTCCTCCTCCCAACCCGCAACCTTTCCTTCTCAACCTATTCATCGTTCATCACCTTTCAATGAGGATAATCCGCATCCACATGTTACATTGTATAAGTTATGGAATTTATATGTGAAAATAACAGGTGATATAAGCATAATAAAAATAAAAGTTGTGTCAAACTTCTAATGTTTATAATCGTGTACTGAATACTTGTATAACCATTTCGAAAGTTGGAAATCTTTCGAAATTAGTACAACTTTAACCAGAATAAATTGAGTTAAAGTCATTCTATCATCAGTTCACAAAATAGGACAGCTTCAAATCGAGAAATAATGCAATTGGAATGAAAAAAAAGATTGGTGACACAAAACTTGACGACATATTGAGACTTAATTCTATGACTCATGACATAGTCTGAATTAAAGTGGCACTTTTCAAACTAGAGGGATGAAATGGCAAGTTCGACCAACGATAGGGAGTAAACCGTCATATTCATACGGCAAGTAAGTCATATGTTCTTTAGAAGCCAGTCGTTTTCCTTGCGAACGTTTAAGTCTCGTCGTTTCTTAGAAAGAGAACCTCGCCCTCCGCTCACCGACTCGCAGTCCTCAACTCCAAACAAGCCCCAGCCGCAGATTCCGACCACTAATCAATTATCACTTTAGTTTTTAAGTTAAATCGAAACCCACAGCGGCGAAGAGGCTGACGAGGGTAAAAGAAAAACCTTTTACTAGAATTAAGCCTCTGAATTGCATTTACATATTTTCTAGATCTGGTAATAATATTGCTTGTATGATGCAAAATCAAGCTGTTAGTGGATTTGGTGGTATCTTAATGGAGTCTGCAATTAGAAATGAAAGAATTTTGTTTGTTTATAAGGAAACGATGTCGTTTTCAAAAGAACTAATTTTGCCGATGTGGTGATGCAGCGTGGCTGGGCTGTGGTGGTCAGAGCTTCACTGGCAGCGGCGGGCGTCTGTAGCAGCAACGTCGGGAGGAGAAGACAATGAAGTTTTACCTGTCTTGAACTCTTAAAATTGTGGATTCGGAATTTCAAAAAAAATGGTGGATTCGGGTAGGGTGTTTTTATTCGGTGAATTTTAAGAGTTCACAATGTGAATTTGATTGGGTTTTTGAGTTGAGAGGTGAACTTCTGAGAGTGTGGTTATTGGTTTATTGTGTGTGAATTGCCTGTGCATATTGAGAGAGAGACATGGACCCTTCCTCATGAACCCAGTTCTGTAGATTTCTTCGAAAGTTATTGACCTGTTCTGTAGTTTTCTTCTCATCTTTGTTAACGTCTCTCTGCTCATGAATCCTTCTTCAAATCACCGCCCTAATTTCTTCCAACAACCACAATCACCAGAACCACCACCTCCACCACCACAAACCACTACAACGACTCAAATTCATGATCCACAATCTACACTCAACTCTCTCACACACCTTCTCTCACTCACCCATCAAACCCTCACAACCCTCTCCTCTCTTCCTCTGTCTCTCCAAACTACCCCTCAAAATCTCAACTTTGTCGCTTGCCCACACAACCCCAACCATGTCATGCCACCAGAGTCCCTCTTCCTCCACACTCTTCATTGCCCATCTCCTGTCCCAGTAAACCCATCTTCACTTTTCACTTCTCTCCACTACCCTAAAACCCTGAACCTCAAAAGCTCAATTCAAGATTCTGACAGTGCTGATCTCTGCCTCTCTCTAGATGGGTACTTGTCTGAATTTGGTTCTAATTTCTATTATAAGGACTGTCCTGGTGTGGTTGAGTTCAAAAGAGTAGATGTTTTTAGTAAAAGTTTTAACTTGCCAGCTGTTTTGTCTGTAGAGTGTGGGGATTTTGTGGGTAGTAGTAATGAGGGTTTTAGTGAAAATGAGTTCAGGGTTTTGCCATCAGAATTATGGGTAGTTAGGAGGGAAGTTGAGAGTTGGGTTGATTATCCTGTTGTGTATTCTTATGGTGTGCTTTGTGCTATTCTGAGATTGAATTTGATTGGTGAGAACGATTTAAGGAGGTGGATTATTGTTGGTTCACTGCTGCAGTTTGGTGTTGTGATTGATGTGTTTATGAGGGATCATATTTGTGTGCTTTTTGGAATTTGTTTGAAGGCTATTAGAAAGGAGGCTATGGATTTGGTGCGTTGTTTGACGAGTACGAGCAGTTCCAGCGTTAAGTGTCCGGTTTTGTTTCAGGTTTTGATGTGGGTTGTCTCTCAACTTTCAGTTTTGTATGGTGAAGTTAATGCTAAATATTTTGCTATACAAGTTTTTAGGCAATGCGTACTGTGTGCTGCCAATGAGGTGTTGTTGGCTCCTACTGCCAAGTTTAGTTTGACGAGAAGTTATGTCAAAAGTGGTGACACTAAGAATATGAAAATTGAACAGTTCCCTGAAGAAGGTATACGGGACAAAGTAGGTGATCAAGTGGACAGAAATAATGATGGAGTGGTTGTTTTTGTATCTCAAGTAGTTGCAGCAGTCGCGGCATTGCATGAACGCTCCCTACTTGAAGCAAAAATCAGGGGATTAAGGAACCATCAACCACAGACGAGATACCAACGGTATGTTGTTGTTTGCATTTTTGTTGCTTAATGTGCTCTCTCTCATTGGGATGGAATTCTAGTATTGTTCTAGTTGAAATTCTTCTAGATGAACCATTTTAAGTGTTTGCTTGGTATGAATGGAGTATAATCCTTTTTATTTATGGACTTCTTGTTTTAATTGTATGGAATGGACTGGTCTGCCCATTCACTGGTGGTTTCTTCGGTCAGGCTGCAGTGTTGCGCTGCAAATATGTTAAAATATTTTTCTTTTGAATTCTGTTTGTTTTTTGTTTGCATTTGGCATTGCATTTTGGATAGGTGCACCATTCCTCTTACGGTTCCTTTATAGCATTTTTCAATCAAAGACCCAAAACGTAGGCAAAATCCTCCATGAATAAGAAACTCATTTCACTTCTCTGTTTATGATGTATCTACTAGTGCCATAATGGAATATCAATATGTATCTTCTTGGGACTGTCATTTAGCTAATTGATCCGACTACTGGTAGTGGACTTGTTTTACCCCCTGAAGTGTTCTATTTTTTATGATATAGTCAATATTGCTGTTTAATAGATTATGCATTAGTATTAATTTTCATTTTCAAGTCAAAATATCGTTAAGTGTATTTCAGTTTCTTATGTTTAGAATGGCTGACCATGATAATGTATCAAAGAGAGCTGAAGACAAGCGGACAAGATGTCCCAACTACAGGGCAATTATTGATCATGATGGTCTTCTTCGAAGGAGATCATCTGACCAGGTAACGGCATACAAGGAGCTTAATCTCTTTAGACTCTTTTTTCATTAGATACCTTGTAACTTGACAGAATTGATATGTTTTCTCTAGTTCTCAGAACTTCTACTATGGCTATGTTCATTAGTTTTGCTAGATATTGCACCTTCTAAGCTGGCAGTGTCGCACTTTAAGCATAGTGAATTTTTATGATGTTTGGCTGAAACACGAATAATGCTGCATTATAGTTTTAAAACTTAGAAAGGTTATTAGTATAGCATGTCAACAAAAGTTAGTGTGAATTGGTTCCTCTGGAAATGACATCTTTTGCTGTGGCAATCCCTGATCATCTCATTGTATCGTTTAACAAGTTTATACATTTTTTTTCGTTGCACTAGGAAACAAGCAAGATTAAGACAAGACAGGAGTTATTGGCAGAAGAAAGGGATTACAAACGCCGAAGAATGTCATATCGTGGGAAGAAGGGGAAACGAACAACATTACAGGCATGATGCATATTCCGTTAAATTCTATGCTTCTACAGTAGCATTTTGTTTTATTTTATGGGAAGAGAATTAGCTGTGGTGCATACATGTCTGAATGGTTTTTCCTTTCCTCCTTGTTTTCTTTTTTTTTTTTTTCTAATTTTCTATCTCACAGGTGATGAGGGATATAATAGATGAATACATGGAAGAAATCAGAGAAGCTGGAGGGATTGGTTGCTTTGACAAGAGAGATGAAGAGGATGGGATGTATCCTAAACCACCCTCAGTTTCATTTGCTGAGGATTTAAGCAAAAGTGGTTATAAATCTTCAAAACGCAAGGATTCTGAGGCTCATGATTTTGAGCGACATCGGCAAGGCCATGATCACCATCGTGAACATCTAGAGTATTCAAGAAGTACAAGTCAGGATGGAAACGGAAGGGAGCATTCCTCAGGAAGTCCAAGAAGACATAAAAGTGATGGCCTTTTGCATGACAGGAGTAGTATCGAAAGAGATCAAGATGATGCTGAATCTACAGGAAAGAAGCATCATAGGAAATCTTCCACCAGTCCAACTTTCAGAGATGGTCATAAGTTGTATTCCAACGAGAGGAGTCCAAAAGACTCACAGGGGAATCGTATTTCACACACGAAAGCTAAAAAATCATTTGCAGATAGGTATGATCCTACAGAATCTCAGAACACAGATGAAGACGAGGTCTACTCTAGGTACAGTAGTGGCAACGCCTGAAAGATCCTTAACGAAACAGCTGCCATTCAGCCAAAATGCCATAACTGTGACTGCAAAGTATCCAGAACACTTTCGTCATCTGGGGTAAGAGGAGTTCTCAACCTAGTAACTTTGTTCATTCTTCCTTCAACAGTTATGTTTTTGAGCTCTGTTAAATTTATTCTCAACTCTTCTTCGCTTAACTTTGCTGTAGGAAGTCATCAGACTTGAGAACTTTTAGCTTCATCACTTCATTAGTATCCTTCTTTGTATCCTTTCCTGATTTATTTTGTTTGGCATTCTGCACTTTGTCATCTTAATTGACTGCATTACTTGCTATTTCTATTTCTATCTTTCTGAAACCAATCAAAAGTGGACAGAAGCATCCAAGTAAATTTTTTGGAATTGGCATATATCTAGTTTAACATTTTCTTTTATCAAGTTACCCAAAATTCAAATGTCTTTCTAGTATCTTACTAATATGGATTCAAGTCAGACAAGATTTTGTAAATAAGGCTAAAATTCGATTCATTTGATTAAGGGAGTCGTCCATGCTTTTTGCTATAATCCTCATGGTATCTAGTTTTATCATTTAGATGCATAATCTCTTTTTTTATATGATTTTATCATTGTTGAATACGCTTCATTCTTTAAAGGGGGCAAGAGAAGGAACAGAGGCAGAACTCAAGAGGCGATGACAAGAACAGTGCCGGCAGACTGGGATTAAGAGAGAGAGGCGGGGGCAACGAGAACAATACCAGACCGACCGGAATTCAGAGAGACGACGAGAGGCAGAGAGAGAGAGAGAGCTGAGGAGAGGGTTGGATTAGAAACAAGCATGCAATGGTAAGAATATGTATTATAAACAAAGCAGGAGACAATGTAAACATTTATGTTCGTTCATGGCTTGGTGAAAACTATAACTACTAATTAGATGTTCTTACACAACAAAACTGCAAAAATCCGACTATTACACTTTCGTTCTTCTCTTCACATTGCCAGTAGCACCATCATGCCCAAAATTTAAGAGGCACAAGCAGGAACAAGGCATGAAAAGAATCCTGGCACCTTCTTCTGCATGGAAGCAAATGAAAATTCAAAAACATTAACTTAGTCTCGTATTTTAATTCCATATAATTTAAAGAATAATGGGTATTTTTATTTTAGATATATCTTTAGCATAAAATTGTAGCTAGCAAAAAATGCGACAGTAATTAGTTTTTTTTTTTACAACACGATCTATTCAATCTAATAAATCTGTAATCTATCATTTTTCATCTATCACTTTTAAATTACCGAAAAAAACTATATCAACACAAGCCAGATTTTCAGCTTAATGTGACAAGTTGGTCTATGTTTATAAACAATAAAAAAAATGTTGTAACTCGAGGAAAAATGAGAATAATCTTCAGAAGTATACATTTTAGCTCGTATTTTTGTGAAATGTTTGTATTGGAGATAACATAAAGCATCAATAATTCTCATATTAGACAGAACGTGGGTTTGACGAAAGTGACTTTGCGTTAAAAATGGCTCCGGAAATTAAGATGGTTTAATTCAAAATGGCGTGGATGTTAAGGTCCAAATAAAACAACATTACTTTTGTTGACATTTGATCGTATGCAACATTTCAACGTCAGCTGGAAATCGGGGCAACTTTGGAAGTGGTTTTATACCAGAAAGTAGAAGAAAACATGGACACGGTTTTAGGTTGGTGTGGAATGGACAAATTAAACATGGACACTACTCACAAGTCACAATTCCACAGTGCTTAATATTTTAGTATCTCCCATTAAAGAAAATTTCTTTTTCTTTTCACCATAATGAAACAATTATTGTGATTATGCTCCTCTAAACTCATCTATTCCAACCAGAGTTTATGGGTCATCTTGATTTTGTTCTTAACAAAAGTCTCAATAGTTTGGGAGAAGAAAGTGTTTATAAACGACACTTATTCTCGACTCTTAAGCGACTTCTAAATAAATATAAGAATATAGCACTATAATAACCACTCCATTATAGCTGAGCTTTTTTTGTAGGTAATCATAAAATTATTGATTTTAAGAACTTGAGTCAATTTTATAAATAGTGAATAGTATACAACAGATAAATTGTTCTCTTTTTTTTGACAAAATTTACCGTTAGATATTAATTGTAATATGCTAAATGCTATATCGAGAGCATCTCTAATAGATTGTTAATCGCCTAAAAGCTTAAAAAATTCTAATTTTAAAGTTATTTTCTTCAACAAATCTTTCAGGTAATTCAAATCAAATTTACTCGAAGCTACTCTAGTACAAGACTAGGCATTAAATTGATCCTAAAATCACTATAAATAAGCATTTTTAAGATGTGGGTAAACATTATTGGTGTTTATAGTAAATCAAAATATTAATTAATTGGAAGCAATTAAATTGAAGAAAAATCAGAAGTGGGGTAAAAGAAGACTAACCCTCTTAGAAGAACGAAGAAGCTCAGGGGGGATTTTGTAGAGATCTTCATCAACGGGTTTAGGGTTCCTAACAAGAAACGTTGGACGAGGTGGAATTACAGAAGCAGCATTACTCTCCTTCTTAGCATCATCGTAAGACATGTAATAATGTTGTTGTTGACGATGATGATGGTGCTGATGATGTTTCCTTGGCGGTTCAACGACGTCGTCGCACACTTTGCGTTGTTGGTGTTGCTTTTTTTGCTCCTTGACATGCGCTCCTCCTCCTCCTCCTGCTGCTTTCTTTTCTTTCAACATCCATACCTGTAATTCAACGCCATTGATTAAGTTTCCACAGTTTCATCATTACTTCTTATCGTGACTTCTAACATCATCAAACTCATTATCAATCACTATTTTCCTGTTGAGTTAGTCAAGTTGAGCTACTAAGTACAGTACCACTAATATGTGGATTCAACCTTCTAATCCGATATATTACTGAGTTGATTCTTTTTCTAAAAAAATCATCAAACACTTGCATTCCTTTTGCCCTTTAATTATTTTCCCAAATAATTAATAAAAACTAGCTTTAGTAAAATTATGGAAAAAAAATTAACTTAGTTTTGTTTGATTGCTTGAGTTGAGTTGAGCGAGAGTACTAGATACTATGTATATTTTTTAAATTTTTTATATTTGACATAATATTTAATAAAATTAGATTGATAAATTGAATAAAAAAATTTTGAGCATTTTTAACCATCTTTTTATATTAGTCCTCTATAATTTTATATTTAATTTAATTTTTTATTATTTATAGTGAAATTTAAAGTCGTTCTTTTTTTTTTACATTAATTAATATTTTATTACAATGTAGCCATTAGCCTAACCAAATTGGTGTTTATTTCAGCGATTAGAACTAAATTTTTATTTTCATTTACATGATTCACAAACTACATTTCGAAATGTTAATATTTACAAAATTCTATTTTTTTCATTTTATGAGATTAATATACTAAAAATCGAATTCCCATCCACACATTCGAATCCTAATATGAAACTCAGAAATGACATTTCTATAACATCACCAGAGACAGACCTAAAATTTAAGAAAAAAATGTGAAGGAAACACAGACCTTTCTTGGAGGAGGAAGATGAAGATTATCATTATAATTATTGTTATGAAGAGAGTTGGGTTTCTTGGAATCAGTAGAGTATAAATCACCACGCATATACTGATCACATTCTCCAGATGAATTGCTGTATCTGATTAACCCCGCCTGTCTCGCACACTCAAAATACTGAGTTATTGGCAACTCGTTTGCTCTGTCCCAATCCCCAAATGCTGGTATTTGCCCACTCCTCTTCCATTCCTACAGAACACACCAAAGAGATCACTTTTTTTACTCAATTTCATAAAACCCATCTAAATTCTCACCCAAAAAACAATAAAAAACAACCCATTTTGTTTTTTTTTTAAAGATAGTCTTGAAAGAAGTCAAGAAAGCACAAAATGAGAGAGAGACAGAGAGAGCTTACATCCATGTTGCTGATTTATTGTTGGTGTTGTGAGGAGACAATTTAGAGAAGAAACCAAAAAAAAAGGGGTTGGTGGTGCTGTCTAAAAGAGGAAGAGAGTTGAGGAAAGGGAGACGTTTATCAAGAAACTAGCTTGGAGACAGAGCATGAACAGGAGTTAATGTTCAGAGTTTTTGCAGGACTTGAGAAGAGAATCTATCAAGAAAGATTCATCCTTTAAGCTGTGCATTTGGTAGTCGTGTGGCAAAACACTGAAACACAAGTACTATAAAGGGAGCTGAGAGAAAGAGACGAGAGAAAGAGAGAGTTGAAGGTGTGTTTAGGTGGGTAAATGTGAATTGCCATTTTTAGTCCTTGTTAGAATTAGAATTTGGTACTGGTAGATTTTGTCAAATTTTTCAGATTTGTGATGAATTTATTAATCCCCATTCTTTTATTTATGATTTTATATTTTATTAGTTCCATAAATTATAATTTTAAAAATATTTCATTCCTTTTATTTTTTATCACGTATTTTATTTAATTTATTAATCTAGTATTTAATTTATCAAAAGTAAACATTTATGTAAATGGGGATATCAGCTTGCTAATATTTTAGCTTGTTTCCTTGACCCATTTGAGGTTCTCTCCTATTCGTAAGAATTTTTTAGGCTATGTTTTGTTGGAAAAATATTTTTTTGTTTTTTTATTTTTTGTTTTTATTTTTTTAAGATTAAAAATATTTAGAAATTATGTTCACTAATAAAAAAAATTTGAACAAATTTTTTATTTTTCAATTTTCATTTTCTAATTTTTTAAAAAATAATAAAAAATTATCTTAACTACACTGCTCCTTAGCTTCTTCAAATTAATTTGGGGATGTTCGTCTGAGTTAGAAAGAATAAATTTCGATAAATTTAATATACATTATTTTAAGATTAAATTTTTTCTACACAAAATAAACATATTAAGTTCAAAAAAGTAATTGAAAAAAAATCGTCCTCTCCAATATTTTATTGTACAATCTACAAAAATGTAGTTAAATCAAATACCTCATTAATTGAATTACCCAACATTTACACTGTGTTTAAACACATTACACTTTTTGCTGTTGTTGCTTGGTGTGTGTAGGAAGAAAGATTTGGATATAGGTAAGATTGAGGCGGCCGACAGGAAGGAAATGAAGGCAGAAAGAGTGGGGGTCTGGTATGGGTCGCGAAAGCAGTGACTAAACTGAAAAGTAGTGCTCTTTTTAGGTGCCTATCAGCTCTTAAAAAAGCTTCCAAAAACAGCTGCTGTTGGCTTTGGAGATATACAACTACTGTGTGTGTTTGACTTTTGTCGTTCATTTATCTGTTAAAACCTTTGTTTTCGCTTCTGTTTTTGGAGTTTTCCCACATGGGATTCCGTGATTGTTTACACTTCACCCTCTTTCTTTTCATTTTAGCTTCACATTTTGTGTTTTTCTTGATTATTGAACTTTGATTTGTCAGCTTATTTGTACAAATTCTTTGAGTATATATTTTTATAATTAATGCACATTAATAATAAAATATTTATTTTATTTTATAATAATAGACACTAATTTTTTTTATAAAAATTATAAAATAATAATTTTAATAGTTAAATTTGTTTAATTTAATGAGTAAATGTGTTGATAATTAATAAATTAATTAAAAATAAATAAATAAAGACAATCTTATAATTTTGTTAATAATAAATATAATAAAAAAGAAAATATTTCTATATTTTAGGACATTTAAAATAAAAAATATGTCTATAATTATGGAACAGAGAAAATAGTAATAATAGAGTCAATATTGTAATATCTCACCCATTCTGATCAATCTTCTGTAGTGTTCTGACCAATTCTAACAAGGTCTCTAGTGGAACATCATTCGATTTCAAATGATTTTAACTCATTTTCAATTTTATTCTCAAATGTTAGAGATGATGTTGAGATGTTGGAAATGTTTAAAGTTGATTTAAGATGTTATTGTCACGACCCGTTCCCGGGACCATGATCAGCGTATGAAGTGAACCGTTTATAGAAGCCAAGCTCCTCTCATACAAGCCTCAAAGATTAAAATTATTTTTATTCATTTATTTAAAACATTTGTTGGAGGAAAACATACATACCATATATATATATCAAAATATAATATATGTAAAAATACACAA
>CAODLS010517669.1:0-14879 GCA_948243855.1 Flueggea neowawraea
TAATATTATACATAAGATTGAAACCAAGTGATAGGACAAAGGCTTGGAATATATCTACCTTAGATAATGACAGTGTTGGAAATGATACTCCTAGAAAGAAGCCAAAAATAATTCCAACAAAAGTTGTCATGAAAAGCCTCATCATCTCATTTGGTTTTCTTATTCCACTGCAGATTGAAAAGAGGACAAGGTCATGCATATTGGAGGGGTAGAATTTTGTTACCAACAGTTTAAACCTCTAAAGTCCTAATCTAGAACAATAATAAGAAAAACAAAGAGTCTTCTCCTGAAAGAACAGTGCATACCTCCGAAGAGGAATTCGCACCATTGTATAAATTGTTTTATTCTACAATCAGCCGTACATAAGCAGAACTCCAGCATGCAACAGCTGCTCCACACGCTCATCAAGTTTTCAGCAAGAAATGATGTAACATAAAATGCACTCCCTTGAGGCTATAGATAATCCTAAAGTAGTTAAAAAAAAAAGTCCAAAGACATGATCGTCAATGTGCATAGCAAATATACCATAAAACTTGAAAGTATCATATCAAATGGCCATTCCCATCACATATGCATTCCTCACAGAACTAAAACCGGGCATATTTTTTTATTCACAGCATCAATCAGCTAAGAGCAACATGATACCTGATACATAGATGCAAACCACAGAATTTTCTGGAGGAATATGTACTTAGATTTATAAAAAAGGAAGAAAAAAAACATTTAACAAAAGCAGCAAAGATTTCAAATACATGACATTTCTATCTATTACCAGCTACAGTTACATCCTTTCTCTTAAGCTCACAGACTACAATTCAAAGAACTCCAAATTCCCAAAAAATTAAACTGAAATTGCCAAAAAGGCTTACACTCTTCTCCATCTGGGGATGCATATACATAACCACACCAACTCACAAAACTAAAAAATGTAATTTTTTTTGCCCAAATACCTCATATTTCCCGTGACGAAAACACGCTTACACTTCTCAGCTCAATTACATCAAAAAATAGTCTTTGACATTATAGCCCACCTGACGTTTAAATCAAAGCATATCGCAATCACGCAAATTCGCACACAACACCGTCAAAGATCATTGGGTTGAATATTAGAAACACCCAGAAACAGGGAGCTTTATAAGCTTTAACTAATATAATAGATAATTGAATCAGACTAATACATAATTAGAAACCCACATGACAAAGAGCTCAAAAAGTGAGATTCTTTAAAGAGAAATGAAACAACTTACATGAGATTCTCTTTGTGTGAATTCCCAAAGAGAGATCGGTTAAGGAAATTTTGAATCTTGCGAGTGGCAGGTGATAAAGAGAGAGTCTTTTTGCTCTTTCTGTTATGTATTATAAAAATAGAAAGGCAGAGACTGAAACAACAGAGAAATTGGAGAAAGCAGGTGCAAGAACACAGAAGCGAAATTTAATGTTGGAGCTTCGTATGAATTTTAACAGTTGTGAAGTCTATTTTTTCAGGTGGTTTAATTTTGTTAATATGGATTTTCAGATTTGAGAAACAGCTTCTTCTCTTTTCTTGTTAAAGAGTCTCTGGACGTGTTAGCTAATAGCTAGATTTCCTATATCGTTTTTTTTCGAATTTTCAGATGGGGATTCTATTCTATATATATGCTTGGACGTTATGAATTTTTTTTTGAAGACCAAACCCACACAAAACCCGATTCAGTTAAGCTGACCCCAGTCTCATGTGACATTGTCTTCAGGCAACCCAGCTATGCTGGCCTCCCTAAAAGACAATGGAGCAGATATATTGATAGATGAAAAATTCAATACAATCGGATTGGAAACCCCTATGAGATCAGAGTACAAGAGTTCATATAACTGCACTGGAATATAACTAAGCTCATAAAACCCAGCTGATAAGTTGAGACCAGACATAGCTAGCCAATCAGCACACTTATTAGCCTCTCTAATCACGTGATTAATCGATACTGACCATGGTAATTTCATCAAGTCACTGATTGTGTGGATGAGTGATTGTTGGGCGCCATTCCAAGACCTCGGATTTCTAACGATGTCAACTGATAATTTTGAATCTGATTCAAGGAGGATACGTCTGTAGCCCTTCTGCCAAGCCATTTCCAGTCCATACTTGATTGCCCATAGCTCTGCAAAGAGGGGGGAAGAGGGACCAAGATTTGATGCATAAACACTTCAACAAAGCCATTGGAGTTGCGAATGATCCCCCCTGCAGCACTATTCCCGCCCGAAGGCAAGGCAGAGCCATCCACATTAAGCTTGATGGCATCCTTGAGAGGTTTATTCCATCCCACTCCATTTCGGTCTCTCCTATTTGAAGGGCGCAAATTTTCCACTCTGTCCTTGGCTATACAAAATTGCCTCACCAGCTGGTTGCTATAGTGGTAGAGGCTAGGGGGAGGAGTAGTTCTTTCAAAAACCCATTTGTTCCTTGCATTCCAGATGAACCACGCCGTGGTGCTAAATAGATTTGTCCAGGGATTGCCTCTAACCTGAAGCTTTGGCATTTGGAGATTGAGAAGGAGCCAGTCATGTAGGTCCGTATTAAAAAAGGAATTGATTAATGATCTTGGAACCATATGATTCCATTGATCTTTCACATATTTGCAGTCCCTCAGAGTATGAAGAATGGTTTCTATCGAACTGTCACAAAGAGGACAATTAGCCGTTGGAGAAATGTGTCTTCTGTGTCTTTGAGCATTGGTAAGGAGCTTCCCTTTAGCGGCCAGCCATAAGAAGGATTTAACTCGTTGGGGGCAGTTAGATTCCCCAGCAATCCCCAAAGTTTCTCATTTCGGTGTTCGTCAAGTCCAGTATCTTCAGAGCTGATAGCTTCAATGGCCGAGGACAATGAGAAAACACCTATGCTGGTATGTTTCCAAATAATATTATCTTCATGCCTTTCATGAAGGATAGGCATCGAGACAGTCAGCATGGATAACACATCAGAGGGCAGTATAGAGCTTAATTCCACTTCACCAGATTGTATTTTGTGGAACATATCCTTTACAGATAGGTGTTGAATTGTATCATCGGGGGAGTGATTGAAAGATTGATTAATGGGCCAAATTCTCCAAGCCAGTCATCAAATCAGAATCTCACCCTCTTCCCGTTGCCTACAGACCAGCAGCACGCCTTGGGTAAGAAATGAGACATCTTCATTAGGCTTCGCCATAGTGGAGACCATTTATGTGCTTGGATTGTGAGAAATTTGATGGTAGTCCTTTCAAGTATTTTTGACACAGGACCCTAACCCATAGGGCTGAGGGGTTAGTGAGGAATCGCCAGCAGAGTTTTAGCATAAAAGCCTGGTGCACAGTTATCGCTTGGGATAGATCCAGACCTCCGACAGTCTTAGGTGTACAAACTGAGCACCAATTAACAAGATGAATCTTCCGATCAGTCTCCGTGCTGCCCCATAAAAATCTTCGTGAAAGAGCATCCAGTTCAGAGCAAAGTGTTACTGGGAGAGGGGCCGTTTGCATTGTAAACTGGAAGAAAGGTTAGAACAGATTGAATAAGAGTGAGTCTCCCAGCGAGACTCGAGCAGTTGCTCTTCCACCCAGCAAGTTTTCTTCTGAAAACATTAATTATATGATTATAGCTAGGTCTTGTAATTCAGCTTTGAAAGATCGGGACCCCAAGATAATGTCCAAAGTTAGTGACCTTCTCATAGCCACTTAAGGAACTCAGATTATTAGCAAGATTGTAGTAGTATTTTTTGAGCAAAATAATTTGTTTTTTTGGACACTTACTTTAGCACCAGAGGCAGCACAAATTTTTCTTAGACAAGCCTGAACAACATTTAGCTGAGCCACAAAACTTTCCCCAAATAATACCAAGTCGTCGGCGAAGAATAAATGTGATAAAGAAGGGCCCTTTTTACCCATTTTCAGTGGCTTCCAGGAACCATCATGGACCGCGTCCTTGATCATATGTGAGAGCCTCCCCATACATAAGACAAAGATATACGGAGACAGCGGGTCCTCCTGCCGAATACCCCGCAGAGGTTCGAAGCTCTCCGTCTCCTCACCATTCCAGAGGACTTTCATTGTGACCAAGGATATACAGTCCATGATTATTCTTTAAATTGATAAACGACCACTTGATCCGGTCATATGCCTTCTTTAAGTTGACTTTGATAGCCATGAAGCCCTTCTTTCCAGACATATTTCTCATTGAATGAATAGCTTCCTAAACTACAACGATGTTGTTGATTATTTGCCGGCCAGGAACAAAGCTTGCTTGCTCCACATCCACTAAGTCTTCTAAAAGGGGTTGAATTTGGAGAACCAAGATCTTAGAGAGGGCTTTATAGTCAACATTACAAAGCCCTATCGGTCGAAATTGTGCCATCGAATTGGGGTGTGCCACTTTTGGAATTAGTGAGATCAGAGTAGCATTAACTGCCTGTATGGGTTGCTCCCCCGTAAAGAGTTGATGAATGAACTTTTGAAAGCTAGTCTTAATAGAAGACCATTGGGTTTGATAGAACAGGGCAGAGATACCATCAGGACCGGATGCCTTATGTCCATTCATTGAGAAAATGGCTTTATGAATTTCCTCCTCTGAAGGTAAAAAGCATAATAGAGAACTATGGATAACAGAGAGACGATTGAATGTGATTTTTGAGGTCAGTGATAAGGAGATTCCATCGTCTTCATAAAGAGTCTTAAAGTACGTCACAGCCATGGATTTGAGAATGTCAGGATCTACCATGCGCACTCCGTCTGCATTAAGCAAGGATAGAGTACGTCTTTTTACCACCCTAATAATAGTCAATTTATGAAAGAATGAGGTATTATGGTCCACTAGAGCTAGCTAGTTGTCTATGGTCTTTTGCTTCCAAAAGGCTTCCTCCTGCAAAGACACTAGCTCTAACTCTGCTTGTAATTCATTGTTAAGTTTTTCGAGAAATTTGCATGGCCGTTTTTCAAGTGCCACCTCCACCCCCTTAAGTCTGCTTAGCAGTCTGCTTAGCAGTTTTCTTTTACGGTAAAAAATGTTCCCAAATTGATTCTTGTTCCATTGATGGGATGCAGCCGTAAAGGAAGAGAGGCCATAGAGGAAAGAGCAATCAGAGACCCAAGAGCTATTGACCACCTCTTTGAAACTAGGGTCCAGGAGCCAGGCACTCTGAAAGCAAAAAGGTCGAGGGGGAACGCCATGATTGCTGCTGGGGGCGGGGTCTAACTTCATTAGGAGTGGTCTATGATCCGATTGGAGCATTGGGAGATGATCCACAAATGAAGCCAGGAAATGAACCTTCCATTAAGTGCTACAAATCACCCAGTCAAGTTTTTCAGCAACAACATTTTTCTCCCACGTGGAATGAGGTCCTCGAGACTCAAGATCAACAAGGCCACACGCATCAAGACAATGGGCAAATTGCATAGCACTTCGGAACTGGAAGGCACTACCACCTCTTTTGTCCATAGGTATCAACATAGTGTTAAAATCACCTGCAAGCAGCCAAGGGTTATTCACCAATGAGGAAATATTTTGGATAGAATTCCAGAGATCTTTGCGAGTAGCCAAAATTGGGTTCCCATAAACTGCAGTGAACAAGCAGGAGAAATCATTTAGTGATAAATGCATATGAATAAACTGACGAGAAGAACTCAATTTAGTGATAGAAAGCTTAGGATTGGACCAGAGGATCCAGACGCCCCCTGAAAATCCCTGGGCTTCCTCACGGATATTATTAGTAAAGCCAAGAGTTCTAATAATTCGATCTATCTTAGAGCCGCTACACAAGGGTTCAATCAAGACAAGGATCTGGAGTTTATAGGCTGCAAGAAGAGTTTTACAATTTACTCTAAATCTTCGGTTAGAGCAGCCTCTACAATTCCATACTAATATCATTATTGAGATAGGTTTTAAGAAGGGTCAACCAAGTATAAGTCCATCAAGGGACAGGCTGATTGATTACCACCGCATTGGGTGGACCGGATTTAACCTCTGTATCCATGGAGCATAACTCAGCTTCCACAGTTTCCGCTTCCATTTTCGATGAATCGGCATTAGAATCTTCCAATCCCCTAGAATCCAAGGCTCCATCAGAGATCTGGTTCAAGGACTTGGGCCTGTTTGCTGGGGATATCGTATTTGGTGGGTGGGTTGTGGTGGTTTGACAGGGGGATTTTGTGTGGAGATGAGGTTAACAGCCATGGGAAGTGGTGCTTCAGAGTGCAGGCTTTTAAGAGTCACCAAGATATTAATCTTGACTGGTGTTTCTTTTGAGAAGGTATCACCTTGATGATGGAGGGTTGGGCTAGAGGAATAGCAGCCATTGGGATTGTAGGATTTTGGAGAGAGCATCTGGGTTCCCCATATCTTTAGTAGCATTGGGATGAGTATTCTCCTTACCAGGGTGCTTTTGGGATTCTTAGATGGGTCTTGGCAAGAAGTGGTGGTGGTTTTAGTGGTGTTAGCAGGGGTGGTGGTATGGGCTTTGGAACTAGCAGCATTCACCGATGGGTGGGTGGACGATGGGGGTGAATCGTCTACCTCAACAAGGGCTGTGAAGCGAGAACCACTAGCTAGTAGAGATGCTTTCCCCTTTTGCAGAGATTTAGGTGGATTAGGGTAACTCATATTCTCTTGGTCAGAGTCTGCCTTGTTGTTATTCAACTGTTTGCGTCTTCCAGGTTTACGAGCCAACATCTAATGGCCGTAGTCATTGAACAATTCAGGTCGCAGTTCTTCAGTGTTATCCTCTGCTGTGGCACAAGGATGATCTGAGTGTTGATCACTTGTATTTGAGTCCATATGGACATTAGCATTTGGGCAATATTCCTGTTTGTGCCCATATTTGCCGCAGGTAAAACACACTGTATGCAGGCTTTCATATTCCACTCTGCATATACGTCGGCGAAACTGGAATTTAGAGACCAGTGGTTTCTCTAAATCTATTTCAATGCTAACCCGGACAAATTGGCCTTTTGAAGCTTCAAGGGTTGTTTCATCTACTCTTAAAGTTTTGCCTAGTTTGTCTCCAACTCTTGCTAGGAAGACTTTGTTGAAAAATTGAAATGGGACACGAGGGATCAGCACCCAAACAACCATTTTCTTAAAGGATGCCGTTTCTGGGTCAAACCCCGGATACCATTTTTGCACTGTCAGATAGTGGTCAGAAATCAACCATGGACCCCCTAACAGGGTTGTTTCATACTCAGCTTGGGATGATAAGCAAACAACATAGAAGTCATTACCCACATCAGTGACCATTGTCTGTCCTTTAACCCTCCACATTTGGGTGATTCTCTTTAAAATTATGGAGTAGCCCAGTCGTTTACCCACCACTTTGATTATTAGGGCTTTTCGCCAGGGTTTACACATATTCGCATACTCCTCACGCGTGAGAGAGACAATTGGACACGTGGGGTCCTCATCTTCTCCATCAAGTTCCTCAAAGAAATCTTCCTCTTGGTAACAATCTTCTTCCATTTTGTCAAAAGTAGGGGCAGAATTGGAAGAAAGACTTACCATAAGGGTGTCCTTGAAGGAAAGCTTGCTTCTCTTATCTTCAGTGGGATCTTCCGGCAGTGGTTGGGGACTTGGCCCTGAATCAAGCCTTGCCTTTTCTGAGCCATGAGAGGAGGGGGAAGTTGCATTATGGTTGCCTTCTTGAGTAGAGGGGCTACCGGGTGGATGGGGGAGTGAAATGCCAGTTGGGACTTCAGGGAGTGGAGGAAATGGGTCCGGGGGAAAGGATGGTGGACCACCCGGGGGTGGGTCGGTCATGATGAATCAACAACAGTGAGAGGTTTTTGCTCTTTTCCCTGGGAGAGAGAAAACCCTAAAGTTTATGGGGTTTGAATTGAAGGATTAGACGTTATGATTTGAAATTGAATTTCATCCCTGTATCTTAAAGTTAACTATGCTATGTGTACAAATTAAAATTTAAATTTTGATAAATAATATCCATATTTTGATAATAATGTGACTGTCATATTTTTAAATTTAAGTTTTTTATATATCATCTTTTAAAATTTGATTATTAAAAATACTAATTTCAATCAAATACAAGTCATAATCTCGTTTCATTTTTTCAATTATTTTCTCTCTCCTTCAATATCGCTCTTGCTCTATTCCTCTCTCTCCTCTCTTCCTCACTAAAAAATCCTAGCCGCCGCCTCTAATTCTCCTATGTTCATCTTGTCGCTGCCACTGACTCTTTCTCCTCCAATGCCTCTGTCTTACCAGCGTCTCGACTTTCTCTTTCTTCATCGCTCTCCTCTTCGATTTCTCTCTCATCCTCTTCTGTCACCCTCGTCCTCTCTTCCTCTTTTGCTCTCTTCCCTCCTCGGTTTCGAAAAGGCTTGGTCATTGTTAGACATAATCTCCTGAAGCCGTTCTTATCTGTGGTGCAATTCTGTTTGTTTCTTTTGATGGATATCTACTGAAAGTACGAGACGAGGCCGAGCTTCAAAGGCGATTTTTGCACTCCGTCGGAGCATCTCCATCGTCAAAAGTGGATCACGAAGAGCTCGCGTAGCGCTCTTCTAATCGTTGCCACTCTCTTATTTTATTGGCTTTTGTATTTTATTACACATCTTGTTTTCAGGATCGAGCAGTTGAACTAGCGCATTGAGAGGCTCGAGAATAAGGACTGATCCATGTAATTGTTCGCAGTTAAATTTTGATGCTCATTGGTTACTTAATGGAGCTGTGTTTCGGTCCGATGTGGAACTTCAGTTGATGAATTTTAATTCCATGTTTTAATTGGAATTTCAATCTTATTATGTTGTTAGCTCTTTATTGACTTTTATGTTTTTTTAGTAATTAATGAGACTATTTAATTATAATTATTTATTTTTTTAAATTGTTGGTTAAAATTTAAAGTTAATATATGCAATCACTTTTTTTTATGTTGTTGAAATTGAAGAAATTTGTGTTGATTTATTATGTGTATGATTTTGAGGATTGATTTTGTGCAGGTTCATTTATTGTTGAGTTTGGTGGCGGTGGTGGTTAGAGTTTGTCAAATTTTAGCTGCATGTTTTTGTAGTATTAATGGTGACAGAGATCAATTTGGTGTTGGTGGCGGCAAAAATTTGAGATTGATGTTGCGTTCACTTTTTGAAGACCTTCAAAGACCTCCTCTAAAGACCTTTGAAGATCTCCTTTGAAGATATTCGAAGATCTTTGAAGACTCTCGAAGACGTTTTGAAGACCATTGCAAATTTTTGAAAATTTTTGTATACCAAATTAATTATTATCAAGTTAAATTAAAATTTGAAAAAATTGTGCAAATTGAGTGATAACTGGTTGGAATTGTAAAAAGAAGGAAAATTAGATAAAAAAAAAAAAAGGAGAAACGGAGCTAGAGAAAGAACCTTAGTCTCAACTCAAATTTGCCAGTAGTATATTCTAGCATTTTCAAAGGCTTGACATTACTTATTTATTTAAGCCTCATGTTAGCACTAATAAAGAAGCTTTTTATAATAATTAAGCTTCAGTATATTAAGTCGGCTAAAAACACCTAGATAAAGATGAAGACACCGTATATATATATATATTTCACTATCTTCTTCTTTTTTAAAAAAAAAATCATTTCACTTACTTGTTGGCGCACACAAACTACAGCCCTCTAAACCCCACATCTCGGTCTGAAACCTTCAAGCAGAATAACTTTCCTAGGCTACAAATTTTAGAGCCACGAAACATTAGGTAATGTAATTTATAATTTAATTGTTCAACCATTACTTTGCTGTTTAAAGTGTTAGAAAGCTATTGGGTTTATCTTTTTGATGTCAGATGGATTGATCTGTTAGTCGATGGAACAACTTGATTTATGGAACATAAATGGTGTGGATCGGATAAATTGATTGGAAGCTGATTTAAATTAATTATTATTTCACACTTCCTGCACGGGCTGTGGTCAAAGGGCTGTTGGTAGACTGATTTTAGAACTTAATTGATGGTCGAAATTGTCTGAATCAAAAGAATAGATAGTGTCGTCATAACTGGAGCTATAAGATTGCAGAAATAAAAGACAGGACCAAGTTCTAAACTTTACTGTGTTTTATGTAGTCTAAATTAGGTCCTGAAATTTTGTATGGAAATTTATATGTGAGTCTGGTTTCTTCCAAAACAAACCCTTCTTGATTTGGATTTGTATAAGTAAAACCATGAACAAAATACTAAGGCAAATGTTTGCCTATTTTCAGTCTATGGTCTGAATTTCTAAATTTACTGTACATTTTGTGGATAGCATTAGACAACGTGATTTGTACCCTTGAAAATCTATTTGTGTCTAGCTTTTGAATTAGTTTTAAGAGCTTAATTTGTTGATGGAATGAATTAATTATGGTTAAAATACTATGTGATGCCAAATCTTTCTTTGAGTGAAAACCGGACAGCAATTGGTTTGATTTCAAAAATTCATTACAAACTCTATAAATTGAATGATTCATATTTTGTATGCACAGGAAGCTACAAATGTTTATTTTTATGGAAAATTTATATCAAGTTCTTTGAAAATCTGTAGTTCCAGATATGTTGAAAAGATAAAGGACTAATTGATAAATTTTAAAATATTTAGAGACTGATCTATAATTTATCATAACTCTAACTAAAGTGTAATTTGTTAAAGTTGAGGGACTAAATTATAATTTTACGGGATATTCGAATTTTGAGTCTTGAGTGTTGGATCTCTGATCGAAACAGAATTTGTCAATGTTTGGGTCTGCACTTGCATTTCATGCATTCGGTATTGTCACAGTACCAGTATCACATTTTGACATCTGTTTGATTATATCTGCTCCCAGTTTCATGTTCCGGTTAACGAGATCAGTCAACCACTAGTGGTGTGTGACTCAGTCACTCAGCTTGGACTTCCAAATGAATGTGATGACAGTTTCAGACACATATACACATATGTTCTGTCTTCTAAATCTTATTTGTTTTGATTCGTCTGACTTATATATGAATTTTGTTTTGAAAATTATTTTATTTTTGGAATAAATGTTCTGTTTTGAAGTAAGCTTTCTTTTTGAATTTAAGTATCTTTTGAAATAAATATTTTGTTTTGACATTTATTATGAAATTCATAATAAATATTCTACTATGTACTTTTACATATTTCGGTAATAAGTATTCTGATTTTTCTGAAATTAGACATATTTTATGTAATATATTATCTATTTGAATATCAGTATATTTTCTAATATTACTATTTTGATCAATAATTCGATTTTGGTCTCTGATATATATATATATATATATATCTATGGAATAAGTATCTGATTTGCATGCTTGCTTGCTTTGAAATAATATTAATTTATTTAATTTGACTCGGAACACCTATGCTACGGGGTAAGCGTAGCCATTGATATACCATTGTGAATGCTCAGTTACCAAAGTAAGATGGTAACCATGTGTTCCAAGGCAAACACATGTGAGTTGATTTATTTGGTGGCAGTAGTCCACATTTAATTTAAAATTTAATTCTCGCCTGTTGTCTAATTTTGTTATATATATATATATATATATATATATATATGCGGTCTGCTCTGGTCGTAAATGTTTTGGCAAATGTATTTTGAAAATTATTAGATATTTGAATTTGTATTTATTTAACTCTTTTCATTTGATTTTGGTTTTGTCAGAATTTTAAATGTTTTATTCTTAGTAAATATTTTGAAAATAAAATATTTTACCTGATTTATATATTTAATCTGTATGATTGTCTGCTATCTGTTTTGTTTGCGAAGAATTTCAAAAGGAATTTTTGAATTATTATTTGTAGAAATACAAGTGTATACTAATAGTATACAATGTATACATGTATGTGACATTTTTGAAAATATTTTTAAAACGGTCTCTGTGAGGCATGTAAGAAGCGATCTGGAGTGTTATCACCCATTGGATTTTGACTCCTTTGTTTTTTTTTTCTTGTTTTTTTTTAAACTTATTTTTTAGGTTATGTTGATAGTAGTTATCTATAATTCGCGTCCAGTGAGACGTTCTTATCAGCAAAGAGTGGCCTATTGTTCAGGTTCTATATTATCTATTTTGTTAGAAGCTCTACACTGGATTATCTGTGAGTAATGAATTTACATTTGTTATTGTTTAGTCTTTAAATAATTTGACTTATAACTATTTATTTTGTATTTCGATATTATAATAATATTTTATTTTATTATTTAAGAATATTATTTTTAAACTTTTAGTTATTAAACTGTTGTAATTTGATTAATAAGCTGTTTAATAATAAATAGTTTTTGGGTATAAAATCTGTATTCTGAAACTTGTACGAGATTAATCGGACTTATTTAGAAGGTTCGTCTCGTACATCGACTACGGTTTAATTTTGAGTCGTGGTAATTAAATTTTTTAAAAAGTGTATTATACTTAATGTATAGTGTGCAATTTGTTTGAGTATTTTATTAATCAAATCTGCATATTATTGTCTGTACATAATACTTTTTTTGTTGAAATAGATATTCATTAATCATCAATGGTCAAAATTCAAATTCCAATGAGAAAGACCTTGAACCAAAGCAAACTGATTCGAATATTGTACTAGTGGAATGGTCCTTCTTACTAGCTTGTGAAATTTAACAGTACAAAGGCACCAACGACAACACAACCAAACACATAAAGCAAACACTGACGATGATGATATGAGGAGGCAACGAATGGCAGAGAATGACAAACGTAGTTATTATTAAGTAACATCTAATAATTTATAAATTTTTAATTATTAAATTTTAAAATTTAAATTTAAATTATTTAAATAATTAAATTTTTATATTTATAAATTTTTTATTCTAATATATTTATATTATGTGAGACTAGATAATTATTGTATAAGTAGGATGTTATAATTCTAATTCCTTAGGTTTGTGATGTCTTTAACACTAAATCTTTCAATCATGATTTCTAAAATCTCTTATGTGTTTTGTCAATGGGGAATTTACCTAAATTCAGGGCATCCCTCTCAACTCCTTAGGTTTACTCCACTTTTGCTAATAGTTGAAGTTTACTCCAACATTGATAATTAATGAACTTTCAATTACTAAACTAAAAATTCAAATTTGAAATATTTAAATAATTAGATTCTTATACTCACAAATTTTTCTATCCTTATACACATACGCTTTTATATCTTCAAACTCTTGTATGACGTGAGACTAAATAATTGCTGCATAATAGATAATTTGACATATTAATTTCAATTATCTGTTTAAGTGAGATATTATAGTAATAGAGTTATGATGATAATATGAGGTGATGCTGACAAAGCTAACACCATCTTCTATACATAATATTTAGTCATGATAAATTATAAAAATTAATGCCAAATTGGTAAATTAGATAGATTTAGACGTGGTTCTAAATTTTTAATAGATTATCTACGTTCAAAAACAATCTAAATTTATTAAATTGCCATAAAAAAATATTCTAATAATTTATCAACGTCACATGCAGCTTCCTCATTGGTAGGTCAAGGTAAGAACTGCCGCAGTAGATTTTTTTCATTATTTATTTTGTGATATCATTTTGAACTTTTGACATTGATGCTACAATCATTGTGATTTAATTTAATTTTGTGTAATGTAGAGTTTGGTTTGAACTTTTCTTAATTGGAGTATTTAAACTGTTCATAGCGTTGATTTTTATCTTTGAAAGGTATGATTTCTGTCCCCTCTCCAAACAAACCCCCACGTTTCGCATTTTGAACGTTCTTAGTTGGAAAAACTTTAAATTAATTGGATGTCGATGAGCCGACTATTTAGGTATAGCTTTTTTCTTGGGGCAATTATTTTAGTGTCTATGAGTTATACCGTAATTTCTTATTTAATTTCTCAATTTTAAAAACCTTCTATTAGGTCTTTGTTTGTATATAGCTTTGGTCCTGAACAAATGTTTCACACCTAATCTTAGTATTACAGATTCTGCACAGAATATTTATATGCAAACTTGAAGAAATAAATACTAGAATTAGATGTTAAATATCTGTTCAGAACTGGCGTTGTATACAAATATGGACCTAATATGAGACTTTGCAAAACTGAGGGATTGAATAGGAGATTACTGTATAACTCAAGGACGCTAAAGTAATTCTCCATTTTTTTTTTCTTTTATAAGTCATTTAATTGCTCCTATCAAGATTCGAATCTTCGAACTTTTAGTATTAGAGTTGACTTCAGTATTAATAAGCGACAAATCGATTACTTATTTAGGTATGACTTGTTATCTTTAAGCATAGTGGTGAACTTTGAAAAAATCTCATTAAAGAAAAAAAATAAGTACTTGCATCCAGCAACCAGTGAGCCAATGAACACAATTATTTAATTCTTCCATAAGTGTAACAAATCATGAGTTTTCAATTGTTATTTTTTGATGAAATTTAAACCGAATAAATCAAATAACCGAACCAAAGAGGAAAACCACACATTTATATCAAATTAAAATGCAATTCTAAAAAATTGTGACCACTAGTTTTTAAATATAAAGAATGCCTCTAAAACTGAAATTCATATTAAAAATGTCCTTTTCTTAAACACTCATAGAAATTGAATTTTTTAAAAAATTTTAAAAAAGAATCTAAATTTTTCAGGAAACATGCCGAAGTGTTCAATAGTGTATACAAATGTACAAGACGTTTATAATTTTTTTATCTGAAAATCCGAATAATTCGTTCTTTTAACTTGAAAAGGAAACACTACCATCTATATGATGGAACGATAGGGACTTAAGCTTAAAATTACAAACTTACCCATGTCAATCCTTAAATTACACTGGCTTGCCATTTAGACAGCGACTCTTAAGAAAAAAATCATACTTGAAAGGAATTCAGATAGCATGATGAGAAATAATTGCTAAAAAGCATCATCATTTTATTCTGGGTACAAACCAAA
>CAODLS010517671.1:0-15585 GCA_948243855.1 Flueggea neowawraea
TTATACTTCAAATTCATATATTATTAATATCAACTACTTGTTATATATTAACAGCAAGAATCACCCGCATCCAATTGCATTCGCATAATTAATTTGGGCGGTTTCAACCACATTTGCGGTTCAACTGCAAATGCAAATCTTTCCAATCGCAATATGTGGCGTAGTTTGGTTGAAGCCTAAAAACCACCCAAACCGCACTGTTTACACCCCTACTAGTAGAGGTGTTATTTTTGAACAAGAACCGACGAACCGAATCGGACCGATCAAAACCAGAACCGGAATCTGCTGACCAAAATCGGAGGTTTGCAGTTCAAGTTCCGGTTCGACCTCTCCAGAAATCGTGAACTGACGGTTCGACCCGTCATATAACCGTTGGGAACCAGTGGTTTCTAGCCGTTGGATCCACAGGTTCCAACGGTCATTCCCAAATTTTTTTCTTTTTTTTGCTTTTTTTTTCTTTCTTTTTGTTTTTTCAACTCTATAAATACTCCACCCATCCTACCATTTTTATACCATTCATTCTCTCTCTGTAATATCCTACCCGTTCCAGCTATATTCCCTATAGCGATTGGAGTTCTGATTGATGATTGTTGATGCTTATCCTTATTGAGAGTGTGGAGTTTTAATTGATAGTCGATAATGCTGATGAGCATGTAGGGTTTATGTTTTGAAACCTTGAGTAGCGAGTCTGGAGAGTGGATAACTCGAGTTAGAGTAAGAGGTAACTCGAGTTGTGTGACCCTTATACAACTCGAGTTATCCAGAATTGTAGCTCGAGTTAGACGAGATCCATATAACTCGAGTTAATCATTGTGTAACTCGAGTTATCTATGCTAAAGTGGAACAACGCGTTTCGGTGTTCTTCGTCTTTAAAAGACCCCAAACCGAATGAAATCTGTCATTTGCTCCAATCCATTCCACTCAGACGCTTCCAATCTTTCTTAAGTTGTTCTCTAGCACTTCTTTTGGATTTCTAGAGGTAAGATCGCGTTTCTAATCCTTTATTTCGTCATGCTTTCTATAAGATTATGCATATTAGGGTTTTAGATTCAAATGGGTTTGATCAACTCGGTTTAGGGTGATTTTGTGAGATTTTGTGTTGTTTTGATGGATTTGAGTATAGATTCGTGTTCAGAAGGATGATTAGAGTAAATGTAGTTGATTAAGAGTGATTTTTATCGGTTGATTTGAGTGTTTGATCGAACTAGACAATTTGGGTAAGTGACTTACTCGAGTAAGCATTTTGGCTAACTCTTGTAAGATATGCCCATATTTACTCGAGTTAAGTTTGTGTTAACTCGAGTAAAACATGCCATGATTTACTCGAGTTATCATTTGGCTAACTTGAGTAAATAAGACCACATATAACTCGAGTTAGCTTTGGATAACTCGAGTAAACAGTTGTTCTGAGGGACCAAATCGTGACATTTTGTAATTAGTGAATTCAGAGAATCTGATGACTAATTTGGGGATTTTGACTGCTTTGAGGAATATTTTGTAATATGTCAAGTCTTGAGGACTATAACATAATTTTACATTGGTCGGGGACCAAACTGTAATTTTACGTGGATTTTGAATTTTGGGTCGAAGGTGATGGATTCACTTTCGAATTGGATTTTGAGCAACTTGAGGGTTACATGCGCATGTGCACGCATTTTGGGTATAATTATAGTATCAGTTTCTTGTACATCATTGTTTCTGATATGCTATTGTTTCTGCTTCCTGCCCTTGTTAGCGGGATCAACCATCTGACAGTGGTACCAAGTCCTAGAGCTTGGACATCCAGGTGAGTGGATGACAGCTTCAGACACATAAACTATGTCTCAAAACTAGTTATGTTTTTGATGTATATAATACATATTTGAAACCGGACTAATCTAAGGATATGTTAATTAAATAATTGGATTATGTGAATAAAATATTCACTATTTGTTTTGGAAAAGAATTATGTATATATATTGATATATATGTTTTGACTGTTTTTGATGTTGAATGCATGGATTGTTTTGAGATAATAGTTTTTGATTATGAGACATCTTTGCTACGGGGTACGTAGCCTTTGGTATACCAAGGTATGATTTGACCCAGCTATCAGGGTTGTCGATAGCCATGTGCCCTGGCCCAGCACATGATTTGTTATTGGATTAGTGACAGAGTCCACAGTCATTATTGAGGTGGTTGAGTAACGCAGTTCACACCACGATTGTTACTGGTCCCATAATACGTATATATTGTTTTTGACTATAAGACTAGTAGTATTGATTTTGCCAAAGCGCATGTGGTTGCCTTGGGTGTAAACGTTTGTGAAACGTATTTCTGAAACCATGCTATGTATGTAGTGTGTATACATATATATATATATACATTCCTGTCGTATACGTGCATGTGGTAGTTTTCCAACGGTTTTCAAACAAGTCTTTGTAAGGCACGTATGAGGCACTCTGAAGTGTTGTCTATCACTCACTGGGTTTGATCCCCTTTTGTTCTTCTGTGTTGCCTTGTTTCTATTTTGCAGGTTGATTCGACTTGACAACTTTTGACATCTCCGCCCAGTGAGACATATACTTTTGGTTAGTAGTGCCATTTTTGTCGGGCTATTTTGTTTGTATTAGATGCTCCACTTCGATATACTGTTGGGTTATGGAGTCCGTTGGTTGTAGGTTTATTTTGGGGATATTGAATTTGCGATTTATCGCTTATATTGATTTTTAATATATTTTATAATCATATATATATGATTTTCTCAAAAAATGGCTTTATTAAAATGATTTAAATATATGGGCTTATAGTTTCTATATCTTTGAGGCTTGTACGAGATGGGTCGGGCTCCTACAGATAGTTCACCTCGTACGCCGGTCACGGTCCCGGGAATGGGTCGTGACATTAGTAATTTGAACCGTTTTATTTATATTTGTTTGGTTACATGATTGTTATATGTGATACCTTCATTGTTATCAGAAAGACCTAGGTTAGTACTTAAAGATTATGTTCGTAAATACAAGCTAGTATAATGATCTAGGTGTTGTACAGATGTTGTTTCATATTATATTTGTTGTGCATATGGATTTTATCGTTTGCATGTGTTTGGCAAGTTGTTCATGAATGGGGAGATATAAGAGGCTAGATAAAGTGTTAGAATTTTGAGAATTTGACCTTACCAGTAAGATCAGGGCATTCAAAAACATAAGATAATTGAAAACGGCCACTGGAATTGCACTAGAAGGAGATGGATGATGTACGAGCCCCAACATTGTCAAGATTCATAGGTGTTTAACTACTTTGTGACTCTTAAGGCTTACTTGGCGAGACTTGATTAGTTCAAACAGCCTACGTGGGCCTCATGAGTGGCCCATTGTACAATAGTCAGCTAATGTGTCACTGGTATGTGTGCCTCATTGGCGCATACAGACCAACAATCCTTTGACATATGGCATAAGTTGCATGTGACAACCAAGTCAGAGACACGTGGCACTACTAATTGTGTGACACATCAACAACTTCTACCCGACCAAAAGGTGATACCTCATGGAAAACGATGCCATATGGCATGACATGCATTATGACATGCAGCATGACATGTGGTACTACCAACTTGGGTAGACATTCCACGTTAACTACACGTTGACTTATAAGGACTTAACATATGGCATATGTGGCATGCAATCCCACTAAATACTGACACATCAAAAGATGGAGGAAGAGGCGCCTAAAAGCGTGTTGCTCACATGGCTCCTCTCTTCCTAGTGGGTGTGAATGCATGCATACTGTTCCGACCACAAAATTTTTTTAAACGATTTGACAGATTTAAAATTTACATTTTCCTCAAATTTGTAATATAGTTTTCACAATCTTTCTACTTTTAGAATTGTTTCTTAATTATTTTTTGGTAATTAAATTTTTTTTGTAAAATTGTATAAGTTGTGTTTTTTGCTAATGATTTTTGGTGAAAAATCTATTTTGAAAAATATTGATTTAAAATGTACAAGAACGGTTCACATTTAGTTCATCGAGATGATTTTTTCGATCATGAGTAACAATATGTGTATGTATCAGCCTTGTCTATCTTTAACATGTTACAGAGAGCATGATTGCTAAATATCTATCTAAATCATAGATCGAGTAGGATAATGCCATAATGTACCGAATCAAATGCAAAATGGTGAATTTTGTATGGTTCCCAAAGTGCATAAGATGTTGTTTATGTGCTCAACACATTGTTAAAATGCCAGTACATAGGTGAATTGTTTTACATGTGTTGGATAAAGTGGTCCACCCATAACGGGTGAACCAAACTCAGTTGGTCAAGGTGTGAACCAAGACTGTGGACCGAGACCAATTAGAAAGCCCAATTGAGGAGAACCAAACTCAGCTAGTCAATGTGTGAACCGGGACGATGAACCAAGGCCAATTGGCAAGCCCAATTGAGTTGGGAATGAAATGGGTCTGTAAGGCCCGTTAGGACCACGAGCCCATTTGGAGCCTATATAAAGAAGTTTTCTTCTTTTCCTTCTCAGAGGAACTCCACACATCACCAAAATGAGAGAGAGAGATAGAGAAATAGCTCTCATCATGAGAGACAGAGGCTGACTCCTCTTAACCCTGAATCCTACACAAATCACATGTGGCATCTAGACTGCAAAACAACTGGGCATTCTCGTCGATAACTCGATCGTGGTTTGCTCTCAAGATCAACATCAAAACTAGTCCTACTCCATTACTAGCTTTCGCTGAAATCGAGGTTAATAAGTCGAACCTATTTATTATAATATTTATTCGTTAAACCGGTATGTGATTCCTTCATTGGTATCAAGCCAGCATGATTTTTTTTTAATATGTTTCAAAAATATTTTTGGTCTCTGTCTTGGATGCCTACTGTGATTTTATAGTATTCTACTTTCTATTTTAAACGTCGTTTTTGGTTCGAGTTCGTTAGGAGTCATATTCTAAAATTTGGAGTTTCAAAATTCTAACAAAATATTTGAGATCAACGACCTTGAAAACATAACCTACCCAAGTTTCATTGCAAAATTTCATTAGGAAGGTCGCCAAACGGAAAAAAAAAACCCAATCGAAAAATACTAAGTGAGGCAATACAGATGAATTTGTTCATATGATCAATAGGATGACATGGCGCATTCCAATTGGTTGCACGTGGACCACTCAGTGAGCGAAACTTGGTAGAAGGTTGAAGAATAATCTAGAATATAACATGCGGACAAATCAAATTGCAACATGTGGCACACGGTCAAGCCATTCAAAGTTGACAGTGCATAACGTGGACCAATGTTCACGCGACACGTGGTTGTGCGTACCACGTGGGTGTTATATGGCAAGACATATGGCAGCATCATCCGGTCCTAATTCGCCACGTTGTCGACACATGGAGGAAACATGGTCAAACACGTGGCTTTGTGAGTCTGACATGTGTCAGAATATGACATTGAAACGTGGCCTCCTCTGGACCCGTCACATGGCTATCTGTGTGTGCGACACTTGGCCTCATACGACAACGACACATGGCGACATTGTGCAATCGAACATGCAGTCACGTTTTCACGTTTGATTTTTTGCCACGTGGTGCGTGCGAGCACGTGCCACATGTCACGGTCACCATTGTTTGCAAAATTAAAATTTTGATTTTTCTGGAGTTTTTGGTATATTTTTCACAATTGTTTGACTTCCAAAACTATTTTTTTTCAAATTTTATGAGTATTAAAAATTGTTTAAAATTTGTGAAAAATGTATTTTTTGCTAAGAATTATTTTCAAAATTAGTTTTTAAAATAATTGATTTATAAAACGTGCGTATATGGTTCTCATTTAGATAATTGAGATTAGATACCAATTATTTGGGTTATACGAGAGTAAGTATATACCCGTTTTATTTTTACTTTATTACAAACAAACAAATAGGGTAAAATCATGTTGCGTCGACTTAAGTGTGAATTACGAGAGAAAATGTACAACTCTTAAAGTGAGTATTTTGGGACGATGGTGGTTATAATGGAAAATTTTAATTATGTATTAAATGCACAAAGGTGATGAAGGTTTTAGTATTTTATAAAAGCTTATGATACTCATCACCCTTGTTGGTTAAACTATTGGTCCATTCTAAAATTTTATGGAAATGTGATCTCCTAAATGTCGTGAAAATATACTTAGAGATTCTAGAAAGTAAAAATGTTTCAAGATTGGTATGTCTGAGATTAAACCATGATCGCGAAGAGAGATATACTTTAAGGTCGTAGATTTATAGAATTCCCGATAAGTTGGCACAACCATTTATGAATTCTATTTTAACACTTTGGAAAAGGTCCATCGACTATCCAATTAGCAGACATATATTTAATACTATATTTGTGTAGTATTATTCTTTGGGGATATTTTATATGTATTATTTGTGTGTTAATGTTGTCCGATGTTAATGTACGTATATTAACATTGAGATAGATTGTTTGGATTGCATGTTGATTCAATAAATGATGATGATTTCATTTATTGTTTTGGCTTATCATTGTCTTAATTTGCCTTAATTTAATATGCAATATTTTTTGTGTATTAAATATATTGCCCAATTATTGAATTCGCCTTGATAATTGAGATGACAAATATGGATTCCCTAAGCCATATGCACTTTAAAAGTGAATCCAAACAATCATTATTTACTATCTATAAAATTAAATATAGTATGGTTAATTATTAAGACTGAGATGATAATTGTGTACCTAGTGTATTTTTCGATTCAAAGTTTAATAAGAGACAATGCTAATTTAATTTTTGGTTAGATAGTAAATATATGTGTATTGCTATGTGAATTACTTGTGCGCAACTAGGTTTTATTGTTTGTAATATGTATGTGTGATATTCACTGTTTGTAAAATCGATTGATGTCAAACCATACGAGAAGGTATGTTGAGCTATGTTAGGCTTAGGCAGCAACAATTGTAAAATCCTATAGTATGAAAATCTAGCGTGTACTCTAAGAGCAAAAACTTGTGCCCCTTTGAACTTGGTTATGGCCAAATTCAAATAGAAATAGAAAACCACTCAACATATTTTGGACTGAAATGTCTGTATGATGTGGAAGTTAGAAAATTCCACTACATCCATCATCTTGTTAGTATAAATGATGATGTATTCACTTGGCTAATTTACAACTATCAAGATGAAATGTATCTGCGATTTGCATTTTAAGGAGCATTTATTTGGAGTGACACTAACTAAGCTTGTGATAACTGACCATTGATACTAATACTTTTTATATATGCTCTAATCATGTGAGTTGAGAGGCGTAAGGCCTATATGATTAGAGAGCTAGTGATGTTGATCGTAATTTGATCAAGTACGAAGTCCAAAGTTAGCTACTTCTTGCCTAGAAGTTAGGAGAAAATCAAGCTGCACCTAACTCATGCTTATCTCATTCATGAGATTATGAGGAATTTGATAATGTCTTATTCTATTGGATAATTCCAATACAAAGGTGAGGAAAGGTTTAAGAACCTTAAGTCTTTAAGAAGTGGAGACTAACATAATTTATGAGGAAAACCTTGAACATGGACAATGCTGACATTTTGTGAGTGAAATGTTAAAAACCAAAGGTGAACAACAAGTGAGGTGATGCACCTTTGAGGGTATGCTGCTCAAACTCACGCGAGTGAGCAAAGTTACCTTTTTCAATGTTCTTACTTGAATATCGTTATTGGTTGACAACAATTTGACTTTTACGATCCTTACAATGAAGTTTTGTCGTGACTTCATTAGACATCAACTAGTTTCAGTGAGAACAAGTTGAGCATGCAAGGATAACTCGAAAGTGGGAGTTTAAGAAATTGGCATGAACGAGTTGATCTGGTACAAAAGCCAAACCTTTTCTTGCAATAGATGTTGTCACATATTATTGAAGTTTTCATTTAATTTGTATTTTAACAACAATGGTATTTGTTAGACCGTGTTTGAGTGAATATCTACTTTGTTACTAAAAGTGGTTTATTAGTTAAGGTAAAGAACCTGACTATTGAAAGTCTCAGTTTCCATCCGTTGCTACTTCACGTGATCGTGAAGGATTATATGAAGTTAATGCACACAACTCAACTACATTGACAAAATTGAGTATATCAATTAGTTCAAGTGAAAGTATTAGGTAATTGTGTAACTCCAAGTTGTCTAATTTGCAAGCATTGTGAATAAGGGAAACTAGAGAGAAAACTATTTTAAAAAGGCACTACGAGCTAAAATACTCATTGTTATTAATCCACTTTTGATGTTTGACGTCAAAAGATTGAGAGGGCAAGACTAAGGCCTACTACTTCATCACTTTAGTATATATGACTATGGAAGGCACATACATATCTATTTGATTTCTCATAAGTAAGAATGGTCCAGTTAGTTCTTACTTCTTGCAAGGCAAGATGATAATCAAATAAAACTTCGTAGATCGACTAAGGTCGTGAACGTCGATAAGACTAGTTCAAAGTTTTATGTAATGAAAGGAAAGTGAACATATGATGTTTTTTCATATATTCCGCAAATAATATGTATAGCAGAAAGGAGAAATGAAACTCTCCTTAATATGGTGAGAACTATTATGGAAAGGCCACAACGTTCAAAAACCATATACCCTCTTAGTCTGTTTACTTATATATCTCATAGGTTGTGGATAAGTCGTATGCATGACTTAAACCACTTTAAACCAAGAGATATATCGCCAATGTCCACGTTCCTTTGTTAATAACCACAAGAGGCTTAAGGGTGTCAAAATAATACATTAATCGTGAGACAATAAGAATTGGCATAATAATGAGTTATAAGAAGTCACATTCCTAGAGAATAGATTTCTTAACTGGGATAATATGAAAATTATTCACTTTACTTGACATTCAAGAACTTAGACCCTCAGGATCACTCCATTCGAGTGAGATAATTCTTGAGGAGGATGAGAGATGAGGAAGAAAGTTGAGTTATGTAAATCAGTAAATTACAACATTTAGTTTATAATCTCAAGAGAGGGTAATATAAATTACAATTTTGAGATAAATTTAAGAGAGAGTAATGTAAATTACAACCTTGAGTATACAATCAAAAATGTTGAGCATAACTGAAAAATAGTCCAAAAAAGGACTACAATGAAAAACAAGAAAAAATAGGGGGAAAATTGTAAAAAAAATAAAGATTTCGTCTCTCCTCCTTACAGAAAGACATGATGTCGAGTACCAATGAAACCAAAAGGTTGCATCCATATGAGGAGATTAAAATCTTTTTTGTGGCCCCAATTTTTATAAGAAGAGTAGATGGGTCAGACCATGCATGAGCCAAAATCTTTAAGAGTTAATTATGCTAAGTGTCTTAAATGAAATATTGAATTTGATAAATAGCTGAACATATTTTTAATTTTGACAAATAGAAACAAGTTCAAATTTATTTTGAAAAATGTCAGATGAAAACTTTTGGAGACATTTAGATGCAATGAAAAAATACTCAAACTTATTTTGAAAAATTTCAGATGGAGACTTTTGGAGATATTTGAAAATTTTATAAATCTAGTATTTTTAGAGAAGTTTGGAGCGTGTTTTTATTTCTCAAAATCTGTTTGAGCTGGGTCTAAAAATAAATTTATGTGTTTCATTTTAGTATAACTGTGTGATTTTTCCAATCCTTAGGATCATTTTTAGATACAAGCGGTCCAAGTTTGTAAGTTATGGGTTCTACAGCCTACTTGCAATATTTTTACAGAAATTTCAAAATTATGCACATACGCTACCAATTTTATAAATTACATTTTTATGGCCCCAATTTGAAATTGTTTAAACATAGTTAATACATGTTTATAGCTTGTTTAAAATCTGCTCATTTTTTAGACTTGTTTAACATTTATTTATATGTTGTTTAAATGTTGTTTCTTATTTTAAAATTTGAATGTTGTTTATATATATTGTTATGTCTTGTTTATATGTTGTTTTTCTAAACAGCCTAAGTTTTGAATTGTTTAAAACTTGTTTAGAATTTGCTTAAAACTGCTCATTTTTTGAACTTGTTTATACACTATTTAAATGTTGTTTTTGTTTTAAACTTGAATGTTGTTTGTATATTGTTGATATCTTATTTATATGTTGAAAAACATATAAACAATATACCAATAACATATAAATAATATAAAAACAATAAATGAACAACATATAAATTACAGATTTATTTAAATATTATTTTTAACATGTAAATAATATATAAACAACAAATCAACAACATATATCTTGTTTATATGATGTTTATATGATGAAAACAAGGTATTGACAACAAACCAACAACATATAAAAATACATATTTGTTTATATATTGTTTTCAACAAATAAACAACATATAAACAATATATCAATAATATATTCAAACAATATATAAACAAGAAACAACACATAAACAATATATAAACAAGACTCCGTGAATTTAAAAATATATATATATGAATCTAAACAGTCACGCGCGTACAGACGAAATATAACAAAATGTATTTATAATAAGCATAACATATCAGTACGGAATAAATATTGTAAACGTTTTTAGGTGTATTCCGTAATTACCGCAAATCCTTATCTTAGAGTTCTTAAATTGTTGGTCCAATCCTCAATCATTCTTTTCTTTTCTTTTTTCTTTTTTAGTTTCTTTGTTTTGAACAAGAGAAAAAGTATATCATTAATAATAAGTACACGAAAATACAACCTCCTCGCTATTTTGTATTTTTTTTATTTGCTCCATATGAAAGAATCTTTTTGGTTTCCTTCGCACAGATGTGGGTATCTTACGAGTTAATTATGTCAGGTGTCATAATGAAAATTTCGAATTTGACAAATAGCAACCCAGTTTTCTAAAGTTTACAAATGGAAGCCCGCTTAAAGTTTTTTCCGCAAATGTCACCTTTTCGAAACTAAATCACGAAAATGCCAGATGTATTTCCATATATAATACAAAATCTCGCGATTTTTTCTCTCATTTGTCCTTGCATTTTCTCTCTTTTTTGGCCAAACTATATGGCTTCTCTCTTCCTTTCTCTATCTCCTCTCCCTCGTCTTCTCTCCTCCGCTCTCTCACACTCTTAGTTCTCTCTCCTCTCCATCGCCGTTCTCTCTCGCACTCCCCTCTCCTCCTCACTTACTCTTTCTTCTCTGCGTCTCTCGTCCCACCACCTTCATTATTTCTCTGGTTTCTCGTCTTCCAGATTTGGAGAGTGCGAGACGTGACGTGACGATGACGGTGGCGGCTAGGACTTCGCGGTTCGTGTGTTGCAGTGGATGGAGTAGCGATTTCAATCTGTTATCACTAGCGCTTCAATCTATTATCTATGATGGAGTGGGTGGTGTCGGTTTGAAGATAGATTAGGGCTTGGTTTGTGCTTTTGGTTGATGAAGACAATAACTGGTTTGGTTTGTTTTCATCGTCAATCCGTCGTTTCGTGCCTTTGTTCTCGTCGTTGTAGTGGTGTTGGCTCTTAAGAGCGGCGACGGTAGAGGAATGGTGGCGGCGGCGCTGTGAACAAACCCTAGCACTTCAATTTCTATTAATTACTAAAGTGCTTAATTACTAAAATGCCCTTGAATGAAATTATTTTTAGAAGTCTTTCTTTGATTGTTTAAAGAACTGATTTATTTTGTAGGTTGATTAAACAAAATAAAATCAAATGAGAAGTTTGCTTAGGCAATTATTATCAAATAAAATATAATTAAATTTATAAAAAAAATTAATAAGTGAGCTAATTAATGATTATTAAATAAAATATAATTAAATTTTGTAAAAACAATAAGTGAGATTCAGAGACTTATAGTGGAGATCTCTAAATACCTCTAGTGGAGACCCTTGGAGACTTATGAAGACTAGTGGAGACCTCCAGTGGATACTCATAGAGACCATTGGAGACCCCTAGAGACCTCTAATAGAGATTTATAGTGAAGACTCCTAGAGACCTCCAGTAGTGACCCCTAGAGATCATTAGAGGCCTCTAGTAGAGATTCCTGGAGACCTCTAGAAATTTTTTCTGTTTGATTTGATTTTCTCGCGAAATATCAATTTCTCGAGAAAAAAATCGTGATTATGAAGATCTGGCATTTTTTAAGTTTGGGTATTCACGTATTTCCATAATTGAAAATCTGTTTGGCAGCTTCTATTTTTGATTTTTTGTATTTTTAAATCAAATAAATGTGTAATTTTCCCTATCTTTTCTTATGAAATTGTACAAAACCGTAAGGAAATAAATCCAAAATGTAATTTCTTTTTTCTTTCTATTTCATTCCCCTTATTTTTTTCCTCTTTTTCTTGTGCAATCCGTTTTTTACTCTTTCTTCACTATACTACGTGCTTTTTAAGATTTAAATTGTTTCTTTTTTTTGTTTGGTTTTCCTTTTTTTTTTGGTTTGCGTATTTTCTATTTGAAGTTTTATTTGGTTTATTTTTAGTCTTAAGGTGATCTTTTAGATGCTTTTTCGTTCTTTTTTTTTTGTCAATATATTCTTTTTCATCTAGAAACTATGAACAACTGAAAAAAAAAAACACATAAAAACCAAATAAAAATCCTTATGGATGAAACTATAAGAGGGGAGATGGAGATTTTTTCCAAAAAAAAATATCCAAAACAAATGAAAAACAAAAACATAAAATAATAGAAAATCGAATAACTACCAAACAACAATTAAAATGAGAACCGGTATGTGTTTAAAATGTTAAAAAACCCTAAAAAAATCAAAAGAAGACGAAAAAATAAAAATAACCAAACGTGCATGTTTTTGTAATTTCGAAGTCTAGCTGTCAATGGAATGTAATTTTGAACTTTTTTTGGCACATACACGAAAATTAAACATTTTTGAAATGTTTCTATAATTAAAAACCTTTGCAAGTGTAAGTTTGTAATTAGCTCTAATAACTAAACACAATGGAGGTACATCTTTGAAGCCTAAAGGGGATACAACGCATTACACATTAATCAGATTTAGGACACTTTGGTTCAGCTTAACAAATTAGGCAGAATATGCAATAATCTATTGCCCAAATTAAGGGGATAATCACGCGTTTATAAGGAAAGTAGAAACTATTGTAACAAATATCATCCCTTTCAAAGTCATACCAACTATGCCATCACTCCTAAACTAATATGGATATAATCCAAGCATGAGTAGAGCATTAATTTCTCTCCACGAAGATTGATTTGTTGATGAACTTTTGTGTACGAGAGACACAGACTATTCCGTCGTAAAGCCCCAAAACAAAAGCATGCACGTGAACCCTAAAGCTGTCAACCATTTTGCGCCAAAGCAAAAGTAACAAAACAAAACATCACTAACACCAACAAAACACACACACCACCACCACCACCATTTGACATGACTTCCTTTACGATATCTATTTCATTTTTTTCTTAACTTTTTTTTGGCTACCACAAATAAAGAATCTTGAAAATATTCTTTCTACCAAACCTAGGTTATGATCAAAGTTTTGGGTTTTGAATCCTTGTTTCTTGGTTTGTGTTTCTCTCTTTGCCTTTTTCTGATCCACGACAAGCACCCTCCTTGCCTCTTGCCCAAGCTGCGACACCTCCTCATTTCCACTTTCTCTTCTTCTCTTCTCTTCTTTTCCTCCTTTTTTCTGCTTTCCTTTTTTGTTGCTTCTTCATTCTCTCTTGTTTCTTTCATTTGATCACCCTGCATTTATCATCCTTCACATCATCATCTCATATCCATGTATGATACTTTTTTATGTAAACCATAATCTTGGACTTGGTAAATTTAGTATTTGTTCACTCACTTCAATGTGATTTTCTCTTGTTTGTCGAAGTAAATGAATTGACACTGAAAAATGATTTTGATGTGTCTGACTAATTAGTAATCTGTTTATGATGAGATAGTACAAGTGTCGTTTTCAGATATAAGATTGAGACTGATCAGTTTTCTATACAATCCAACAATCATTCGTTCTTACTATGTAATAACAATATCAAAATGAGATAAAAGAGATTAATAATACTGCTAGACTTATCTGAAGATAAAATGAAATGGAAAGAACATACCAATTGAATCAATGTCATAGCTTCTAACAATGCCAAGACAGGCTTTAATACCGATTTTTTTTTTGTTTGGCATAAACTGTTTTCTTTTTTTTTTTTTCTTTTTTTTAGAACTGCCATTGATTTTGTCAAAACAATAATGTTATACTGCATTATACTGCACTTTATACCCATTCAAACCTAGCCTGAAAGCATAAATAATACATAGTATAACAATAAAACACTGAATAAAAACTGAACATTCAATTCTCAATATAAGCTAAATGTGATACAAAAAAAAAATGTGAGTAAACCTCTCGGCTTGAATATTTTGTAGTCTTGCTATTAAACAGAATTAATCGCAGCATGCACTGACCAAATGCAAATGTAACCAAATTTTGATTTCTTATTCAAGGCTTTTGATAAGTGTACTTCATTTAATTATAGAATCGTAGGTTTTTGTTAACCTATTTGTACAAGGTTGCTTCTCCTGATTTTGCCTAGAATATTTTGTTCTAGATGAGTAAAAACTTCAAACGTAACCAAAAGTTGTTTATCTTATTCCTTCTAATGAAGACATGCATAAGGTTCAAAGATCAAAAATTTCCATGTACAATTCAACATTTATGTGTTGCAGAAAAATAATCAGTATACCAGAAAATCTCTCAAGATCAAACATGTCACATTCTTGTCACCGGTGAGGTGCAAACCTAACTAAAGTATGGATCTTTTAAGATGTTAAAATTATGTATGGAATGGTACAACTACTTTATGATCAGCTCTGAAAAACATGGCATTTTTTACCAAAATGAAGAAAAACAAAATCTAAGGAAACAGTGACAAGCCATTTTCATTGAGAACTTCAAGGAATCACAACTAAAGCAAACTTACATACAAGGAAGAGAATTTGGGGCATCTTCAGTGGCATCAAATAAAACAAAAGCAAAACAAGAAAACAACACTTTCATATTTGTAACTGAATCAAAAAGCATCAAAAAGGGTTGATCTCTTTTGCTTTTAGGATTGTTTTCAGCTTGATTTTGAAATCCCAAAAATGGTTATAATATGTACATGCTTTTATGGTTTCTAAAAGAAAAAACAGAAAGATCTTAAAATTAGTGATAATTATAATACAACTGTGTGTGCTGGAAAGTGGGCTACTTAGTTTGAGGGAAGAGATTTAAATGCAAACATGGGGCAGATGTACCCATCATATCTAAGGGACCAATTAGAATCCTTTAGGCACCACAAGGATAAGGGTCAAAAAAATAAATTAGCTCTGATAGATTTTAGTACCACTTCTGACTAAATCATCTTTTTTCTTCATTTGAGTATAAAAACCGTAATTTAGTGCTATTAAAATCGTTGTAAGGATTTAAAAATATGGATTTATTTGATAATAAATTATAGCTAAATTTTATTTTTAAAAAAGCACTTTCATTATTTTGAACTTATAATACACTTGTGTTCACAGTAGGGGGGACCAATTTTTCAGTTTAATTATTCAGTAGGAGGAGGGACCAATTATTCAGTTGAATACTCTAATTATAGGATGTCAATCATGTTGCC
>CAODLS010517818.1:0-20161 GCA_948243855.1 Flueggea neowawraea
TCATTTGTAAGCCTATGTTGAATACTAAATTCCTTGATATGAATGAATTCCTTGATGCTGGTTATGTTGATACTTGTTGATTATTGCCTCTAATTTGCATACTTTGATGTTTTATGTTCATTGGGATTTTCTTTATACCCTTTTGTGTTGATGACAAAAAAGGGGAGAAAAATGGACATTTAATGATAATTTTTATGTTTGAAGAGCAATGATATTTGTGCTAAAATTGTTAAAATTGATAAGGTATAAATATCTTGTTGAGGGGGAGTTACATTGAGCTATTGAGATTATGGACTAATCAATGTGACAAGGTTTAAAACCTTGATCAAAATCTTGTTGTCTTACATAGATGCATAAACTAAGGGGGAGTATCAAAATTTTTCATGTTTTGTCATCATCAAAAAGGGGAGATTGTTGAACCAAGGGTGGTTAACATTCAAGTCCCTTTATATTTTGATGATGAACAAAATGGTGTTTGATACTTTGGTCAAATTTTCAATCTAGCAATGACTCACTCGAGTAAAGAACATATCCACTCGAATAACATTTAACCCAGTTTATTTCACTCAAGTAACAAGAAGACACTCACTCGAGTAAAGCATCATTTAGACTTCCAGTGGCAACTAGTTGAAGTGTCTCACTTGAGTAACAATATTATTCACTCGAGTAATCTGTCCCACGTATCACTCGAGTAGCAAGTTGAGATTCACACGAGTAATTGTAATGCCATTTCACTCGAGTAACAAGTTGAGATTCACTAGAGTAATTGTAATGCCATTTTACTCGAGTAAGCTGAAATTATCACTCGAGTAAAGGAAGTTCCAGAAGAAATTGGCTGAAGATGCTCACTCGAGTAATCGATGGCACATATCACTCGAGTAATGAGTTGAAGACTACTCGAGTGATCCTTATGTAATATCACTCGACTAATCCTTATGTAATATCACTCGAGTAATGTATTTGGTCACTTGAGTAATCCATTGAAGAGAACATCATTCCACCTACGACTGACACAATCAGAACTAAAATGTCAAGAGTTGGTGGTTCTAACGGTCCAAAAAATATATCATTCGAGTATCACATGTTGGTCACTCGAGTAAGGTGTTGTAAAAACATAATTTCTGGAAATGGCTCACTCGAGTAACAAGGATTGTTCACTCGAGTAAGGTGCTCTGTCAGAAGCATTCAATGCTCAATTTCTCTATCTCACAACGGATCTATTCAATCCCTCAACGACTCTTTGGACATGAGAAGCTATAAATACATCAAGGGGACTTCGGAAAACGTCTAAGAACTCTTGAGAATTTATTTCTTACAACAACCAAGCATCAAAGCATTGAATTCTCTGTCTTATTGATACAAGTCTTTTGTCCATTAATTTCTATTCTCATTGCTTGTATTACTAGCTTATATCTTGTTGGTGAGTGTTGGTAAACAAAATTTTAAGAGTGATTGTGAGTGGGATCAAAAGGTAGATCCTTAGGTTGATTTTTATTCTTGAACCGAAATCAAGAACATTGTAAGAGTTCTCACTTGACTAGAAAGTGAAGTTGTAATCTTAGCGAAGATTGTTAGTGAAAAACCTAAGTGGAGATACTTAGGTAGTGGAAGTAGGTATCGAGTTGGTCGAACCACTATAAGTTCTTGTGTTCTCTCTTTGCTTGCAATTATTTTCAAAAAAAATTCAAAACTAATCTTACCACATTATTCAACCCCCTTATAGTGTGGTTATTGACTCTACATTATAATATATCTCAAGGACTTGGAAATTATTTTCTCTAATTCATATGTCAAAACATATTTCCATTTCAAATTGAATCAAATCATATTATGTCGCACGAATATTCGATTTTTCCATAATTGGATTTTATTTGAGATTTCTAATAAAGCTACTAATTCAAAACTCCACTTTCCCTCCAATCAAAATTGGCCAAAATATAGAATTACAAATCGCTCTCTAAGGCCATATCCAACCCAAAACTCTATTTTACAGTAACTTTACATAAAAATACAACATCTACACTAAAAATATCTCCAACCCACAACTCTATTTCTAACTCTAAAAAAGAATATTCTCTCAATATTCCTTCTAAATCAAATTTTTTACTATTATTTTTTTACAAACTAAATACAAACTTAATTCTTTCTTAATTATTTGTTAAATAAAATTAATTATTTGGTTTAAAAAAATAAGAATAAAATAAAAAAATAAAAAATAACAATTTTTTGGCTTTTTAGTTGAGAATTACGCTAGGTTGGAGAGCCAACTCAGTGCAATTCTTCTGAAAAAATGCAACTCCAACGTTGGGTCGGAGTTGCTCTAAATTCATAAATTAGTCCACATTTGCTCGCTCTTAACATGTTAATGACACTGTTTTGCTTTTTAATTGAATTGTCACCTTAATTAACTTTTAATTGAGATATATTTCCATCAAATATACGCCATACAGATTCTATGTGTCCCTCAAATTAAGTTCTCAGATTAGTCCTTGCTCCTCCAGAACAACACAGTTCAGTCCCTTTTGTTCCGTTTTATACAGCTTTACACTTAAAGTCCTAATGAACAGTCTGTAGTTTTTACTACATTTCTCACTCTACATAAATCTAAATAAACCTCAATTTGAATCATTAGAAACTGGGCATCTTAAGCTTTCCATAAATATATATTACTACTCCTAATTCAATCTGTATAATTCTGACAAATTTTCAAAGCCAACCCTGAACACCGCTATTTCTAGTTCAGGTCAGTTAGGCAATACCTGCTTGAACTCTAGTCTGAACTGAAAACTATAAATTTCATTATAATATAGACACACTAATATTTGTAGTCATGTAAAGTTTTCTAATTCATTATATGCAAACTATAGTAAATTTTGAAGTCATCCCAGATGCAATCTTGAATCTAAAACAGGGCAGCCTAGCCCTTGCTTAGTGTTTTCAGTTTTTTTCTCTTTTGTTCATAATCCAAATCAGACACCGTATGTTTTATTAGAATCTGGACTCATAAATCTGTATACATATCAAATTTCATAATTTAAGTCCCTTTGTAGAAGGTGCACTAAAGTTTAGAAATCGAATTCCTACCAACTAAAATAGGATATCCTAACATCCTAAACCAAGAATTTGAGACCTACCAACTAAATGAACATATTCAGACATGATTCAAGCTTAAAAACAATCCTTAAGAAACATCTTCTGAAATTTTGGATTACAATTGTTTGAAACAAAACTGTCACGACTTAAAATCCGGTCGTGACCTGCGTACAAGATGAACCTTGTGAGAAAGTCCAACCCATTTTACACAATCCCCCAAGTGCAAAACTTAAACCCAAAATCTCTAACCAAATAATTATTAAATGATAAATAAATAGAAATTAGATTTATTTTAAAGCATAGATTTAAAAACTAAAGCTTTCTAAAATATAAAAAAAATTATATTAATATACAAAAAGATATTTATAAGTAAATTCTTCAAACAAAATATTCATAGACAACCATACAAAACCAATACCCACAAGTATCCTGGTGTAGAACAATTATTACAAAAGTCAAGCAGGGGCCCCAAGAAAAGGACATTCACTACTGATCTGAATGCCTCACTGAGAGCTGATAAAACCTGAAAAAAAAAGTTTAAAACAAAACAATAAAAAAGAATGGGATCAGAACCCAGTGAGTGATAATACTTTAGAGCAAAAAAACGTTAAAAAAACATTTTAGAATGTATACAGTCAAATACTAATAATATACACTCGTATATATATATATATATATATATATATATATATATACAGAAAATAATTCAGAAATTCATTTCGAAATAATTTATAACAAAACACACAACAAACAACCAAACGGTTTAAAATAAATAAATCAGTTAAAGTATTTTATTTATAAAATATTTATAAAAAACTTAACAAAAGCAAAATTAGAAAAAATGAGTAAAAATAAATAGAAATTCAAATATTTAATATTTTTCAGAATATATTTGTTAAAACATTTACATCCAGACTAAATAGCATACAGTCAGGCTCAGATGTATGTATATATATATATATACTTAAATTCCAACGAAAAGCTTATTACAGAAAATATAGTACATTTCAAAAATATAAATAATAATAGCAAATGAGCATACAAAGCAGAAATTATTTTGTAGAAATATATTTTTAATATTTATAAAAATATGTATATCATAAATTAGAAACAAAATGCTAAATATTTTCTACAGAAAATATCTTAAAAAAAAACAGAATGTTTATTCAAAACAAAATATACTTGTTTCCGAACAAAAAATTTATTAGAAAAAAATACATTTAATCTGAAAAGAAGAATACAAGTTTCAAAAAAATAATCTTAAATCCAGATGCATAAAAAACATATAATTTTATGAAGACATAATATATGTGTCTGAAAGTACCATCACATTCACTTGGAAATCCAAGCTGAGTGCCTTAGTCACACACCACTGGTGGCTAGTTGATATCGTTGTCCAGAACACGAAGTTGAAACAAATATATCATAGGAATATAAAAAATAGGGTATTGGTATGGCGACAATACTAAATGCATGAATGTAGATGCATACTTAAACCTCAAACGTCATCATAAATCCTATTTTAATCAAATATTAACCTTATCTTTCAAAAATCAAACCCCGATATAAAATTACAGTTTAATTCCTAAAACCTCAAAAAAATTATAATTAGTCACCAATCTTTTTAGAATTATTAATTCTCCAAATATTTAAAATTATAAATTAATTCTTCCTTTTTTTGAAATTACAAATCTAACCTTAATTTTCTTAAAATTACAAATTTGGATTTCTACTTTTATAAATTACAATCTGAGCCATATAACAATATCAGACTTAGTCCTCAAATTATTCAGAGTTATGTAAAATTATGTCCTTGGTCATTTCGTTAGAAAATCACACCAAATCGTCCTTAAACTCGAACCAATTGTGACCCAATGATTTCAATCACTCAAATCAACTCAAAATCATCCCAGAAACTTAGATTTATCCTCGGTTTCACCCAAAATAACCTAAAACTGTCCAAACCGTCCCTTCAAGATTCAGACCGAAACAACCCATATGGAAACAATCATTAAATCATCATATACAAGTTATATTTGTGTTTCTCAACTCAAATCCGTCATTATTCAACATAAAACCCTTCGTTTTTGGACGAAAACAAGAAAATTCGAACCCTAAATTGCTCAAATCGGCCTTAAAACAAAACCCACAATTTCAAATGAATAAAACAAAAAATAGGAGAAAGAAATCATCTTAGATTCAAGTTCTCACCTTGATTGAAGGAAAGAAAGAGAACGAGAGGCGGAGAGAGTGAAAAAAAGTTGGGTTTTGAAATGAAGAAGAAACGAAGAATGAACGAAGAAGAAGAAATGAAGAATGAAGGAAGGTTCTGCTTGGTTTTAAAACAAGAGGCCAAACGACATGTCGTTTCCATTTTTTGGCATGACACAACACGCACGCGAACGACATGTGTTCTTCAAAATTAAATTCAAAATTTTACAGAAATTACTGGAAAAATAGTAAAAAAACAAGGTATTACAAAAAATATCTATATTAGATACCAAATATTCTTAATATTCGGCCTAACTCACCTCCAAAAGTCACCTTATGGATGGAGGGTTGCCACTTAATTGTAAATCCATGAGACTAGCTCAACCTAGACAATGTGGGATATTTGACACACCCCCTTAGCTCAAACTGAGCTGAACAACTAATGGGCAATGAGCAACATATGGCCGAGCACATGCCCAAACCATTGCACTAGGGGTGGCTCTGATACCATCTTAATATTGAACCTAACTCACCTAAAAAAAAACCTTATGAAGGGAGGGTTACCACTTAATTATAAACCCATGAAACCAACTTAACTTAGGCAATGTGTGATATTTGACAAATCTAGAAACCAATATTACCTCAAGTATAGCAAATAATATAAACAAAGCTATCGTTATCACTTGAGAGGGAAAGTGATAAATATTTGAAGGAAGTCGGTGCACCACCCCAACCCTCTTTTGAATCCTTCTATGATTTCCTTCGTTATAGTCCATTTGCAGGAAGAAGAAGAGATTAAAGAGGAACATCTTTGGCAATTCTGGATTACAATTATTTGAAACAAAGCTATCTATATTAGATACCGAATCTAAAAACCAATATTACCTCAAGTATATCAAATAATATAATCAAAGCTATCTTTATCACTTGATAGGGAAAGTGGTAAAGACTTGAAGGAAGTCGGTCCACCACCCCAACCCTCTTTTGGATCCATCTATGATTTCCTTCATTATCATCCATTTGCAGGAAGAAGAAGAAGAGACTAAAGAGACATTAAAGAATGAAGTAAATATCAACAGCCGTCAGATCATTAGAAATGTTTGTTATACTTCCGCATGCAACTTTTACTAGCATATAACATATAGCATATTAAGAGCATATTGCATATTAGACACAAAACATGCTTATTTGGTGTCTAATAGCATATAGGATTTAGCATCTTCTCCAAACTACACTAATTTAAATGCATCAGTAGGTGAAAATTACAAGTTTACCTTTATTATCATTTTTAAATTAATTTGTAGGATTTAAAAAAGGTTTAAAATGGAACTTCCCACACAGGTGTAAAAAAAAAAAGCTTACATCATCTTTAGTTTTTACTATATATTCACAACCTACAAAAATTATTATATGATATATGTTAAATACACACTATGTTACTCTCCCAAACGAAGCCTAGATCTCCGCCTAATGTGGCATCACAACTTTTAAGTCCTCAATTATACCACTTTGGACGACATGAGAGGTAAATAGATTGTAGAAGTAGATTGTACCATTTTGTCCTTAATGATCCTTTGTGTTTATTCGAGAAAATTTGATAGAAATAGATTGCACAGCAAAAAAGTAGGGAAATTGTATATCTTTGTAAGAGCAGAATGTCTTTATACTTTTACAATTTACCAAGGACGGAACCAGGATTTCAAGTAAGAGGAAGTGACTTCAAAAAGTAAATAAAATTTTCGGTGACACATATATTGATGTTATAGTAGCAAAAACAATAATTTAAAAAGAGTAAAATGTGTTAATTCATGTACTAATCATATAACACTTAGGCTAGCGGTATCAAGATGTGACAATTGGTTCCTTCGGCTGCCCATCTTTTGAAAATGTTGTAAAATGGTTTCATGATCTTTAATTATAAAAACATCTTTCTCTATATTTGTGTACCGCCAAATTATTATTCATCTGCTCATCTCCTATCTTATTTTGCAAACCGGTCTTCAAAATCTTAGTTAGCATTATCAAACTCACTCTATCATTAACACGACTTCGTGAGACAACACGACACAACACGATTGACACGAATTCAATTTTTGTATTGTTTATGTTTTGTATAATGATTTGTGATATATAAATAGCATTACACGATTACAACACGATAACACGAATTGCCAAAGGCGCCCAAGATGTTCCCAAGCCCCCTTTATATAGTTTACAAGGAATACAAGTCAAAATAAACCACCCAAAACCCTAATACACATTCTAAAATATTCCGGAGTTAAGGCACGGTCGTTAACCATAAGACACAGACGAGACCTACCAAGACACGGCCTAAACCCATGTCCGTGTTGTGAAAAACACGAAGAACAAACTAGAAGGTTTGGGACATGGTCGTATCCCTGGTCGTGTTCTGAACTATTTCAGCCAAAGCTCCTCCGTTTCGTCTCCAATCCGTCACATTTCGACTTGCATCAATTCCTTCAAGGTTTGGTTTCAATCTTGATCAAGAAAATCACTTCAACATTAATAATTCTCCACCTTGAAGTGAGTTTTCTGCCCCGTTCAACTATGAATCCCAATTACTTATCTGCCACATCCCCGAAGGGCCTCAAGTCCTACAACAACGAACCAAGTCCAACCCGAACTTGCCTCCACTAGCTAGCTTTCCGTTCACTCCTAACAATCCAACACTCCACATATTCCTTGTGTCTTCCAGTGACTACTTTTGAAAATCACCAACACATTACCATGCCCTGGTTCACTTGTTTTTAGCCCTTGCGAATCAACCTGATTGATCTTTTCCTATTCCAGACTCTTAATCACAAACTGCACCTGTTTTCCTGCAGAACTCACAACAATCCTTAATCCATTAGCAACTACCGAGCTGCCAATCAAGGTGTAAATGCCATTTTGTAATCTACCCTTCATCACAACTGAAGATCCATTGCACACCTGAATTCCTCCACCTCTTCCCGAGAAGCTATAACCATACTTCGACAAAGCACCAACAGAAATCAAATTCCTTCGCAACCCAGGGACATACCAAGCATCAAGTTTTTTGAGTATCCTGTCATGCATCATTATCTTTAAAGATCTACTACCTTCAACATTCAGCTTCTCACCATCTCCCAATTTAACATTGCCTTTCCATTCTTTAAAAGAATCAAACAATTTCTTGGAAAAGTCATGTGATAAGCTGCACCAGTGTCAATAACCCAACTATCTTCAGATCTACATGCAGAAACAGTCAACACTTCACTGCTATTTCCCTCATCAGAATTATCCTGAAACTCCACATAATTATTCTGAACAACTGTTGCACTTGATTTCCCACCGTTTCTCTTATGCCGACAATTCTTTTTCACATGCTCAATCTCCTTACAGTGATAACACCTCAAACCATGATTCTTACCTATTCCATTGCCCCTACTAACAGTTAACCTAGACTCCACTATGTCTCCACCCGAACTAGAAGTTAACCTCTTTAGTTCTTTAGACAACAGAGCATCCTTCACATCATTAACATAAATTCCATATGTACCATACATGATAATATCAACAAAAATCTCATATGACTTAGGAAAAGAATGCAACAGAAACATAGCTTGATCCTCATCATCAATGTCAACACCAACACCTTTCAAATCTAATACAATCCTATTAAATTTATCAAGATGTTCCTTTACCTGCATGCCTTTTGACATCCGCAAGGTATGCATCTGTCTTTTTTGATAAAGCTTGTTCGACATGGATCTCTTTTGATACCTACTCTCCAGCTTCTTCCACAAGCCTGCTGCAATAGTTTCATTAGCCACCTCCCTCAATACTTCATCCGCCAGACTCAATAGAATTGCATTATGCGCTCTATTCACAGCCTCCATTTTCTATGACGCTATCAATTCTACTGATAATTTCTCTTCACCTTCAATCGCCTCCTCACACTTCTGCTGAACCAGAATAGCCTTCATCTTCAGCTTCCACAGCGTGAAATCATTCAACCAATTGAATTTCTCAATATCAAATTTGTACGAAGACATCTTCTTTCTGCAGAACGAACCCAAAGTTTCTGTGGCTCTGATACCACTTGTCAGGGAAAACTGGTAGTAGAAGAATGCGGAATAACAAAGAGCAATAACACAAAAGCACAAGATTTACGTGGTTCAGTTAATTCGATCTATGTCCACGGGCATATCACAAGTAATTCTACTATTTAGAGTAAAAAAAAGCATATAAGCTTACAACGGCATTCAAAAGCGTGACCAAAGGTAGCCAAGATGTTCCTAAGCCCCCTTATATAGTTTACAAGGAATACAAGTCAAAATAAATCATCCAAAACCCTAATACACGTCCTAAAACATTTCAGAGTTAAGACACGATCATAAACCGTAAGACACGGACGAGACCTACCGGTTTGGGACACGGCCGTGTCATGAACTATTTCCGTCAAAGCTTTTAATATATATATATAATGTTCTCAATTATTGATTGTTAAAAATATCTAAGCATGTTGCCACCATACTGCCACCATCCTTACTCTAAAGCCTAAAATATTCTAGCTACGATTGGGAGCGAAGACTTGTAAGAAATAACAAAGGACCAATTACATATACACTCTCCTTAAAATCACAAATTTTGAATTCATGTTGCCAACTTTTCATATTTTGGCAACTTTTGGAAAATTATACGTGCTACCGAACTAAAGTTTTGAAAATTAAACTCGCTACCAAATCAAATTTTGAAAATTACATTTTTACGTAATAATTTGAATACTATTTATACTTGTTTATAGTAGTTTATATTTGTTTAGATTTATTTAAAATATAAACAAATATAAACAACTATAAACAAGTATAAACAAATATAAACAAGAGTCCGTGAATTTAAAAAGTATATTCCTGAATCTGACAATTACAACCGTACGAAAAAAATACTATAAAATGTATCTGTAATAAATATACTCAGTCCGTATAGTGCAAATTTTGCAAAGTTTTTATGGTGCATGGCATAATTATCACAATAAAAAATATATTAATATAGCATTCTCGATCCAAATATATATGGGCTTGTTTTGTAAGACAAATTTATGGTTTTTGTGTAGTTTTTCTATTATATGCTATCAACATACGCGTTTGATGACTAGTTTTTATTTTATAACTTTTTTTAGTTTTTTAGGAGATATATTAGCATGTGAAATATATTTTTATTCTCATTTAGTAATACTTTTTGATTAGTAAATTTTAAAGAAAAAAAATATTTCAAGTAACTTCATATAAAACAAAAGACTTATTTTTTCAAGCTACACAACCTATTACATATTATATGATAAATATAAAAAGTGTTATATTTTCAAATGAGCCGTATATATATTACATATTTGAAGGAAAAGACGAGAGATTGATGATTAGCAAGTGAACATAACAGGCATGTAGGACAAAAATCATATTTGTTTACGAAAACTTTCTACCTCTTCTAATAGGTAGAAGGGGTGAAAAGGCACAAGTAATCACTTAACTTTGTACAATTTTTAACATAGATTTTGAACTTTAGTTTTTTTTTTTTTATTATGATCATTAAATTTTAAGTTAATGTACTATATATGGTCACTCTCATTAGAACATGAAGGAATCAGGTATCTGTTTAACTAATAAACAGTATATTAGGCGGCTTCGAGTTACCTACCTTGATTTCGGCAAAAATACAGCAACAGACAGTGGCTGCAGGACCGTGTTTCAATGTTGGTCTAGCAAGCAAACCACAGTAGGATAGTCAACGGGAGTGCACGTCTGTTTCACAGTCTAGATGCCATGAAGGATCAGGACCATCGATGAACGAAGAATGAACCTCCTTAGTGGGAGGAGGCCATGGAGAAGAGAGAGAATGGTGGAAGGAATGTTTCTCTCCCTTTTTTCTTTTTTCTTTTCGTCTTCTCCTCCTATTTTCTTTCTCTGCTCACTCATATTTATAAGCTCTTAATTAGGCTTATGAGCCTAATGGACTTATGGGACCATCTCAATTGAGATCGCCAATTGGTCTCTGTCAATCGCCTTGGTTTACACTTTGACCGATCGAGTTTGGTTCACCTGCCATCTCCCACTCGCGTATGACACTTATAATAAATCATAATGTAACATGGCCAACACTTATTTTACCATGCTCAATCCTATCGTCATACAGGAAAATAGACCACACGACCAATATACGATGAAAGCATATTTGCTATACACCTGTTAGGGTTATATAACAGCTCACAACTTAATCATGCTATAAGACTTCTCCTATAGAACAACTCCATTCTATCATAGTGTATGCAAAAACATCATAAACTGCTGGAACATATGCCTTTCTCCTAGTTCAGAACCACACAATTGCTGCTTTCAAGCTTCTATATCTCACAAAATCTTTACTCATAGTTCACACATCATGTGACATATCACATGAGAGCTAGCTAAACAAACTTATGAGATTAGTGCAAATGCGTCTAGAAACAAACTTCCCCTCTTACACCAGACAATCCATATAACCAAGTCTACTTGCCCAGCTTGACACACTTGGTCGAATCAATCATAACTATTAACGACAAGCTAGTGTAGCCAAACTTAATTACACATTTTGAATGTGTTAAGGGTTCTAAGGGTAGGTAGTATCAAGAACTACATGTTCACGGCATTGTCTCACACTAGAAAGAATGAGATCGCATTTAATCTTTTCTATCGCCATGGTTGTGTATATAACACACATGGTATGATTATGTATTGTGGTGTTCTTTCCTTCCCTTAGAGGAGTGCATGTTTATACAACATTGTCAACACCACACAGAAGCTTCGATTACGATGAATTTCTCCATCTAACCTTAATCCGTACTTAATATGATTACTTCTGGCTTTAAGACAAAATATCCTATAAAATTCTAAATTTTAGCATCTGATCATTTAATGATTGATATAGGAGTTTATCCTATGGCATACATCATTTTTTCATATGACTTTTTCTTGCCCTTTTATAATGAACTCATCACTGCAAAATGCAAGACGATCTAAAGAATATGAACGTGCTCTCTATTTTTTTATGCTTTCAAAACCAGCATCATCTTAGTTCTTCCCCCAACGAATTGTGAAAACTAAGGTAAACACCGTGTGAGTGGGTTATTTCTCTTTCCAACATGCTTTCACACTCAAAGTTACAAAAAATGTCAACTGACCGGCTTCTCGCAAGCGCACGAGTGTCAAAGTAGTTTTGAACCCTCAAAGTATCCTCGGGTACCGAATCACAAAGAACGGAAATTAGTTGTGACCAAAGAAAATATAAACAAAGACAAAGAGAAAAATTGCTGGATTTTTAAGATTTTTGATTGCTCAAAATAAAAACACAATGCAACAATTAAAAGCAAAAGTTTTCAAGGAGAATTCAATTGGTAAAAAGGCTTTGTGGCTTCAAGGTTTCGGTTAGGATTGTACATTTGCTAAGCTATTAACTTGGGTTTCAATGATTGAATATTCTCACCACTATTCTGGTCTAAGGTATTTTTCAAGAATGATAAACCATCTCCACATTCATTAAGAGGATCCTCTTGGCCTCACTTAATCAAATTAGAGTCACTAAACATTATAGACAGTTCATTGAACATATTGTGGGCATTGAGCATTTCTGCCCTAATACTCACAATTTCATTGCTTGCAATCTCACCTAAAATTCATCTCTCGATTCATCATTTAGGCTTGCCAAAACTATAACCTAGGTGGCCAATCTAAGTCATAATCAATTAAACAAGCCAATAAACCAATCACAAGGCAATAAATGGAATCAATAAGAACACAACTAAACCTAAGCATTCACTTAGAAAATTACCATTCCAACCTACATCTTTACACCCCAACTAATACGTTTAAGCTAGCATATTAAGAACAAAAACAAAAGCATTGATATCCCTTGAAAACATAATAAATATTTGATTACAAAGAGAAAAGAGAAAGAGAAATCAAGAACCAAGAACCTTTAATGGAAGAATCCAAACATAGAAGTCTTGGGTAGATGAAAGTTCTCTCCTTTCCATTGATTTAAGCTAAGAAATGCAAAAACTAAAAGAGAGTTCTTTAAAATAGAAAAACCTAGCTTATCAAATTCGAAGATGATGATTGAGTGAATGAGAGGGCTTTTATATCCCTTGCCCCAGGCACATAACCCTACAAGGAATGTCCCAAAAATACCCTTTGGTTCCCCCTAGACAGACTTGTTTCGATGCTCTTTTTTTCTTTAAAATGCGTGCGTGACGGTTGTGTAGCTTTGTTGGCACAGTCGTTCCAGAGTCAAGACCGTGCATCTTGGCCTTGCACAGCCGTGCAATCTTCCTGTGTCGATTCTTCCCACTAGCTCTCCTTGTCACGACCGTGCAATGTGGTCTTGCACGGCCCTGCACACTTTTGCTTCTTGGTTTTCTTCATTTTCTTCGTTCTTTCATGTGTTGGCTCGGGTTCTTTCCAACTTTACTCTCTTTGGAACCTTTCTAAGCTCTTTTTCTCCAACCTCCCTCATCTTACATCAAACAAATCATATAAATTTCACTATAAAGGCATAGTTTATAGGATGGAATTAAGAACATTCTTGATTGAATTAATATGTAAATTTAGCCTACATCAAACTCCCCCGCACTTACTCGTTTGCTTGTCCCAAGCAAACCAAATAAAAAATCGAGACAAGAATACAATTCAAATTAAATAGGCAAACGAAACCTTATACCATGCAAGTAGGCAAGTAAAATGATCAAGAGAGGAAGGCAATGCTACTCCATTTATAAACACAAACCATGGCATTGGGAAGTTGCAATTTCGAGAGTTTATCTATCAAATCCCCTAGCCCATTGGCATCTATAAGCCTTATCTCCCCCATTGCTAAGTTTAAAACACAATTTGATTTCATTTTTTTTGAATAAAATTGGCTTCATTAATTCATCGTCATCATTTTTTTCTTCTTCTTTTTTTTTTACAATAACCTAATAATCACCTCTCTTATTTTGGGTGCTACAAACACAGTTAGCAAATTAAGGGTTCCTGTGTAAAAATACTTATTTATGATTCCTCGAGTGTACTAACCTTTTCCACCATAAGGTTGGAACCCCATGTGCTTGTCCTTGTTTAGGTTCAACATCAAAAAGAGAAGCTCTACCTATTTAACTACTCAAAATACACATTTTTCATTCAATGAATGGCCAAGTCTACTCCAAAAGTTTTCAAAACACAATTAAATCATTTAAGCACAAATGCTTAAAAACCACTTAGTAACAAATTTGAAAGCCACTTTTATGCCCCCACATATAGATTAAAGTTGTTGATAAAAAAACTCTCGACCTTACAACCTAAAAATACCAAATTACATATATTATTCACATAGCATGCATTCCTCAATTAATTATTTTAAAAGCATACTAACACACTACAAAATTCCTCCAACCAATTCAATTCAAAGTCTATACATGTTGAATTTGATGCTTTCTAAAAGATTTTGAAAAGCATAATTCAAGCAAGAATAACCCAAAGAAACAATCAATAACCCCTCCCCCACACTGAATATGAACATTGTCTTCAATGTTAAAAAATATAAGTCCGGATCATACTAAACAATAACAAAAAACATAAGGACAAGTTCCATGGCAACAATAAAGCATAAGTAAAAGAATAGGGTTTTAGAAAGCTTCTCTTTTTCTTCTTTGGTAAGGGCATCGTTGATGTAGGCCAAAATAGTTTAACGTCATTATGGACGGAGAATAGTTTAACGTCATTTTGGATGTAAATGTTAGACCTAGGACATAAAAAAGTAATAGCAAATAGCAACATGGACAATTAAGATATATAGACACACCTCTCAATTTATTCCATGGCATGCATTACATTAAAATAAACTTGCTCACAACCAATATTAGACTAAATGAAAATGCAATGTCCTAAACTACATGTTCACGCAAATAAAGGATAAACCTTTTCTTACTAATGAGGACCAAGTCCTCATTCCTCCTCTTTTTCTTCTTCACTCTCCAATTTCGCTCTCATTGGGGCTGTGAAAGCCTTCAAAGAATTGCTTACTGGATGGCTTTGGTGGCATGTGCATTTCAGGAGGTAGGGTGAAGCATTGAATAGATTTTTGAACCGATTTGATCACCTTCCTTTGCAACCATTTATATCGGTTGACCAATTCTCGAAAGACTTTACTTTGTGTATGTTGTTCTTTCCTCATCTTATACATATTGTGCATAATAGCCTCTGGAGAAACAACAAGGTTAGATAAACTTGACACGACTTGTGGATCAACTTGAATGTGCTCTTGGGTTTTGTGAGATACTGGAACCTGCCCCATTGGTCATGGAATGGATGTCTTTGGTCCTCTTGACGTGTTGAGGCTAATATCTCCCAGAATACCCTTCCACACTAAGTTCATGCTTTTCCAAGTAATCATATCCATCTTTATAACACCCTTTAAGCCTCTCAAGTTCACTCCAAAATACTTTGCCATTCTCGTCACATATAACCTTTTAAAGAGTTGACCTTTTTCTTTTGTGGCCATAGCTTGGAAATGTAGTGCCATGAGTTTACCTATATCAATCTTCTTACCCGTTGTCATGCTATAAAGGCACAATAACTCGATATCGGTGACTGCACTATCACCCTCCCCACGACTACAAATGGATTTTGTTAACCATTTATGCAACATCATGTCCACTCCATCTAACATCTCTAAAACTTATGACTAACTTGGCTTGAACACTACCGTTTCATGATCATATAATTTCCTCCAGAAAGCATTTCTCTTAATCTTGTCCCATCGAAAAGCATTTGGGTCAACTTTGGGTTCCTCTTGAATGTTTCCATGATAGCATCCTGTGGCCAACCCAAATTCATCAGATGATAGCTTTCTCTCCACCCTACTTAGACGAAATCAGACATTGCAACCATGACCATCTGTCCAATTGACCCAAAATGTACTCAACACCACAAATGTTAAGTCCACATAAATGTCCTCCACTATATTGTACAGCTTAAGAAATCCACCCATATTCACTTTTTTTTATCACATCCTCAAACATTCCCAACGCAACCAAGTCATTTTGAAACATGAGCTTTTCTGGAGCAAGTGTGATTTTGGGGAGTTTTGCATACCTAGCTCTTGCAAACTCTTCATTTTCTCCAAAATCGAAGAATGACCTAAAAGTCCGTTGTTGTTGAGAAGAACATCCTTCACCAAGTTTGCATTTAAGGCGAGGCTCCCTTTGAGCAATGCTTTTTTGCCTTGTAGATGTGGTGGTTTCATGAGGAGGCAACTAATCTTGATGAAGTGATTCACTTTCTCTTAGTGGAGAAGGTGCAATAGAAGTGTTATGTTGTTGCCATTTAGTTCTTGCCATGCTTAAAAGTGTGAGTCTTGCAAGAACAAAAACTTAAAAATAAAAGGTTAGAAAGATGGAAGGTGTGAGTGGTAAAACAAGTACTTAAGAATGAAAAAGTGTTGGAGAAAATAAATGAAGAGAATTGTGCAAGTGTCATGGCCATCCAAAACTTGGTTGAATAGTCGTGCAACATGCTTTTTTTTTGATCAACCAGATTTGGCACGACCGTTTAGGTGGTCTGGCACAGGCATGCAAGTGTCACAGCTGTGCCAAAGTGACTTGCACGACCGTGCACACTTCTTGTTTCTATCAACCAAGTTTTCACGATCGTGCAAAATGGAATTGCACGGTCATGTAACCTTTTTGGACCCCCAATGATGAATTTCTCATTCTCATTCACACACAACAACACAACAAAAATTCTACTCAATTGTATGAACATATAACACATTTTATCACTCAATCAAATGAAAATGAACCTGCCCCACACTTCAATCAAGCATTATTCCTAATGCATCAAAATACAACATAGAAACAATTAAAGTTGGATGAGAGATTCCAAATAATGCACATTAAATGATGATAGGTAGAACACAATTCAAAACAATAAGGAAAACTAGACAAACTAAAATTCTTAAATAAAAGATAAAAGGACAGAAAAGCATACTTGGTAGTTTAACATCATTCTAGACGGTTGCTAGTTTAATGTCATCTTGGACGATACTACTCTTTCAATTTTGAAGGGTGAGCTCATGAATGGTGTGGATTAGATCGCCTTCCATGTAATGCTTTGAGTGTTGACCATTCACAATAAAAGGCAAGCCATCATTTCCTTGGATTTCAATTGCACCATAAGGATTAACTTTGGTGATAAAGAAAGGTTCGTACCATCTTGACTTGAGTTCTTTTGGGAAAGAGCTTTAACATTGAGTTGAATAAGAGAACCCTTTGACCTTCAAAAAACTTGCTTCGCAAGATGTGTTTATCATGCCAAGCCTTACTTCTTTCCTTGTAAATCTGGGCATTTTCATAAGATTCTCTTCTAATCTCTTCAAGTTCATTCAACTGCAATAACCTCTTATCTCTCGCCTTTTGTAAGTCAAAATTCAAAGTCTTGATAGCCCAAAATGCTTTGTGCTCAAGCTCCATAGGTGAATGACAAGATTTACCATAGACAAGTTTAAATGGTGACATTCCCAAAGGAGTTTTGAATGCCGTTCGATATGCCTAAAGCGTATCATCAAGTTTCATCGCCCAATCTCTCCTTTAAGCATTTACCGTTTTGTCCAAAATTTGCTCGAGTTCTCTATTTGAAATTTCCACTTGGCCACTTGTTTGAGGGTGATAAGTAATAGACATTCTATGCTTGCCCCATATTTAGTTAAAAGAGATGAAAATAAGTGATTGTTGAAGTGAACACCATTATCAATTATAATCACCCTCGGGACTCCATACCGTGTGAATATATGTTTCTTGACAAACTTCACCACCCCCTTTCTCGTGTTGTTTGGTAAAGCAACTGCTTCAACCAATTTAGAAACATAATCTACTGCCACCAAAATGTATTCATTCCCAAAAGAAGGTGGAAATGGTCTCATGAAGTCAAGTCTCTAAACATCAAACAATTCGACTTCCAAAATTCCTTGTTGAGGCATTTCATGCTTCTTGCATCTAAATATTTGAGACTTGAAAGCACATGATTATTCATGCATTCTCTGCCTTTTCTTCATTTATTTATAGTCTTTCTTGCCTATATGACAGTTGGGGTCGCTAATCTAGCCATTGGAGTGCATTTGATGTTTGATTTCTTATCATATATAACTTACTTGAGTAAGAAAATTTTCTACTCAATTGAGCGTGATTTTTGACCTGATTTGCACATGATTCTTTGATTACTCAAGTAACTTTATTTCTTACTTGAGTAATTCTTCTCCAGTGATGTTTTTGGATTTTCTACTTGCTCGAGTGAAAGCTTCACTTCATCATGCCTTTGGAGCTTGTTTACTCGAGTGGGTATCAATATTACTCGATTAACACTTCGTTTACCCCATCAATTGAATCATTTGGCCATCTCATTGAAAATTGTGCTTTGTTGTCTTAATTACCAATTTTTGTTTATCATTAAAACACAAGAGGATCTAAACGTGAACCAGCCTTGGTTCAACAAAAGTGTATTTTGAAATGGTTTTTTTTCTCTAGTTTCATCACGACCACATTAAGTATCAACAAATGAAAACTAAGTTTTCAAATAGTCAGGTTCTATACCTAAACTAAGAAATCACTTTTAGTGTCAAAGTACTCTCCCAATCAAACATGGTATAACAAATACCATTATTATTATTATTATAACACAAATTAAATACAAAGGCGGGGAACCCGATTCCTTCGTTGGTATCAGACAGCAGTCGGATAGTCAACGTGAGTGCAAGTTTGTTTCGCAGTCCAGATGCTATGTAGGATCAGGACCATCGACGAACGAAGGATGGAACCTGCTTAGTGGGAGGAGAGCCATGGAGAAAAGAGAGAAGGATGGAAGGAGGAAACATGGAGGAGGGAAGGAACATTTCCCTCCCTCTCTTTTCTTTCCCTTTGTTTTTCCTTTCTTTTCTTCTTCTCCTCCTATTTTATTTCTCTGTTCACTCATATTTATAAGCCCTTAATTAGGCTTATGGACCTAATGGACTTTTGGGTCCATTGGTCCTAGCACATGGGCCTTATGGGCCAATCTTAATTGAGATCGTCAATTGGTCTGGGTCCATCGTCCCGGTTCACACTTGATCGACCGAGTTCGGTTTACCCATCATGGGTGAACCGTTTTTTCCAATAGACCTATTGCGGGAGTGCTGGAATGACATGCGCTTTTTTCTACATTAGTGCGCTATGTATCAATTTTAAATGTGGTAAAATAATTTCAATTTTATATACAATATAATCACTTCTATCACTTGTCTATCAAGGTCGTTATTATAGGACTGTCATACACAAGCCAGATGATTTTTTAAGATTTATATATGGTTCATAGAATATATTAAAATTATGGATTGGATTCTAATTTGAGACAAACTATTAAACATGGAAAACCGTGCTGGAAAAAATATCATGACACTAGTGTGAAAAGTAGGGGTGCGGTTTAGATCGGTTTTGTAAGTAAACCATCAATTGATTCGAATGGATCGATTTTGCTATCTAGTCATCTATAGTTGAACTGTTGGTTTTAACTAACTGATTGGTTCAGTTGACTTTTGGTTCAGTTTGGTTATGTCAGCTTGAAATATAAATAAAAAGCTGGATTTATAAAGGACAAAATATCATTTCTTGATTTGAAAATACTGAATTTCATTCCACACAAAATTTAATACAACAAATCGTTTTTCAAATAAGTCAAAATAAAACATCTAAAGTTAATCAAATTCTAAATTAACATCTACAATCCAAACTAAAACCAAATCTAAAATAAACATAAATATTGAAAAAGTTAGAAAGGTT
>CAODLS010517868.1:0-10069 GCA_948243855.1 Flueggea neowawraea
GCATATCAGGATTTGTAGCAGATTTTCTGCCTTAGTTTGTTGGTGTGTATGCCTATAAAAAGTCTTAGTTATTCCAGTTTACTTAATCAATAAAAACTCAGATTTCTTTCCCATGTTTGTTGTCTTATTTTTTTATGCAAATAAACAACATAGGCTGTCAGAGCCATCAATGATCTTTCAGGTATCAAAGCCATCAATAATCTTTCAGGATCTATGAGTGATTGCTTTTCTTGAAAACCTCTATGGCTTCCACCAACACTTCATCCCTTTCACCTCCAATTTTTAATGGTGAAAATTATCAAGCATGGGCTGTGAAAATGAAGGTTCACTTGAGATGTCTCGGTTTATGGCAATAGGTTGAAGGTGAGAGGGAGTTGCCTTCTTTAGGTAATAATCCGACACTAGATCAAATTAGAGCTCACAAAGAAGAAGAAACTAAAACTCCAAGAGCTTTATCGCAAATACATGCAACTGTCTCAGAATCAATTTTCACAAGAATCATGGCTTGAGGAACGACTAAGGAAACATGGAACATATTGAAGGAGTGGTATAAGGCAACACGAGAACGAGATGGATGCAAGTGTTAAATCTCAAACGAGATTTTGAAATTCTCAGAATGAATGAGAAGGAGACCATCCAAGATTTCTCGGACAAGCTCATGACGGTGGTGAATAAAATAAGACTTATGGGAGAAGAACTTCTGGATAGTAGGATCGTAGAGAAAGTCTTGATAAGCCTACCAGAAAGGTTCGAGGCAAAAATCTCATATCTCGAAGATTTAAGAGACACTAGCCAAATGACATTGTCAGAGTTGATTTGTGCCTTGCAAGCTCAGGAACAAAGAAGGACCATGAGAAACGACGAAAGTGCATGGATGATGGAAGGAGCCTATCTAGTTAAGGCAAAGAAGAATAGAAAAATCCCACAATATAGCCATTGTGAGAAACTTGGCCATAAAGAGAAAGACTGTTGGCATAAAGGGAAGCCTCGATGTTTCAAATGCAAAAGATTTGGCCACTTACAGAAAGGCTGCAAGTCTAAAACCAAAAGATGTGCAAATTCAATATAAGTGATTGAAGAAGAGACCCTCTTTTAATTGGTGAGAGGTGCACCAAGAAAAAGGGAAAAAAATGAGTTTTTGGAGATAAGTGCTCCAACAATTGGATGGTTAATGAGAAGTGCATCAATAAATGATGAGAAGTGCATCATATGATGACCATGAAGAAAAGTGCTTCATGAATAAGAACTATGGAGAGAAGTACTCCATGAATGTTGAAGATTTGCACCTTTGAATTAAGGGGGAGTGTTAGAGAATAATTTAAAGTTCAAAACTTTGATTTACTTATATGATTTATTGCTGATTTTTAGTTCTTAGGATTCTTAATTTGTTGGCAAATCTGATTTGAATTTTATTAGTTCAATTTAGCATTTCAATTTTGATTTGTAAGCAGATTTTCTGCTGTAGTTTGTTGGTAATTAAGTCTATAGGCTGGTTACTAGTCAATTCATTTGTGCATCAATAAGAGCAAGTTCCCACATAGTCTTCCTTTGCACCCCTTCTTCGTTCCAGCACCAATTTTCCATTTGCTACTCCATTATGTCTTTTAAATTCTAACATAAATAAACCCATTTTATCACATACAAACTGGCAAAACATTGTTATATACCTCCGGATTGTTGATATTAATGTATTGCCATAATCGCGTGAAGACCTCTGACTGAAGCAACTGTCTTACATCAACATCAAACAAATTGGCTAGAGCTTCTGATATCGTCACAGAAGGAGTAGGAACAGCAGCCTGCCTTGTTTCTGCCTCCTCCTCAACAACCCTTTGCCTCTTTGGAGGTGCTGGCTGTTCTGAAACCATCAAAACAAGCAAATATACACAACAGTGAATTCAACCACACCACAATCATGGGTCATTAAATACGAGGAGTATGAAAAAGTAAAGGAACATACTGGTGGGTTCAAGAGGAATGATATGTTTGGCCAACAACTTATTCATCTTGAACATGTCCGTACAATCCGTTTCGAACACCAAACGCAACTCGTCATTGCAAATTATTTTCCTCCTGTTATTAGGATCTTGAAGATTGTTCTTTCTTATATAAGCCCATAGCTGCTTCACAATCTTATCACACACCAAAGCAACATCAAAGCACTGACTGAATCACTAACACACACCCAAGCAATGCATTAAATCTTCAATAACCGTTTGACTTGAAAGAAGATCAAAATAAGTACTCTTTTTGGCTTTGATTAGAAAAGCTGCATACTTTCCTATCAATCAAGCCTAAAAATTTTCAATCTTTCAACTCTAACCTCAAGAACAAAGTGAGGATACACCACAAAGCTTATTAAGCCCCCCGGGCCCACCTCTCCTTTTGCCTTTACTCGAAGCATCACCACCACTACACACTACACAGTTCACAACCAAAGACGATAAAAAATGCAAACTTTCCCAAATTTTCTTGGGAAACAAACAGAAAGCAGTAATCTTTCCTCAAAAAACTCAACTCGACTCTACTAACCTGTGCTCTGACGATGTTACTACCTCAGCGTGGTTGCTCGAAACGGCTTTGTTGTCGGGGAAACTGGCAGGAGGAAGAGGTTGTTGGAGGGCAAAGTGGTCATTTGGAAGAGAAGTAGCTGGAGCTGAGAACGAATGAAGTCGGACTTGTGAGAGAGGTCGACTCCAAGAGCTGTAAGACGGCGGTTAAGGAAGGTAGTGGTGGCGGGGGAGCAGTTGCGGGCCTTGCGGCGGCGGATGATGAGAAGTCATGGAGGAGTGATTCTAAGGCTTGGGTTATCTGCTGCTCTTCGTCGTCGTTTTGCGTTGTCATGTTTTTTTTTTTATCTTAACTAACTAACCGAACTCTCTCTCTCTCTCTAAGTTATTTCTTCTCTCTCTCTAGATTCTGGGTTTTTATTGAAACATTAGGTGCCATTTGTAGAAAAAAAAGACTTCAAGGAGTTTATCCTAGTATTTAATAAAATCCAGGTACTATAGACGCAATTAACTCGACGGAGGGAGTAAAACATTTTGGCCTTTTCTTCTCTAGTCGAATATGAGAGAGTATCCTTTAATTTAATAAGCGAAAGAATTGTTAATAGCAAATTATCAAACAAAATATTTGAATATCAATTTTGGTTTATTTTATGTTGCTTTTTTTGTAAATTAACAGATTTCTGTGTGATGTAGTTAACTGAGATGATGGTTGGGATTATGGTGGGTTCTACTATTTTTTTTGGCTCCTTGAATTTGTAATGGAGAGAGATAAAAGAATAGAAAACTAGAAATAAATTTGGGTATTTCTGTTATTAAACTAAATTTTTTCAAGTCAAACTTTACAAGTCGCAATTATATTTGACTAATATCTATGTAAGAGCTTATAGCCTATTGGTATGTTGAGTGAACTTCAATATTAAAAGGTCATGAGTTTAATTTCGGTAAAAGCAAATAAAATATTTAACTGTATATTAGTAGTAGAGGCTAAATAACTCATTTATCAAAATAGAAGGACAAAATCACGCATTATACCACACGTCAGGGACTCATGGATAGTTTACCCAAAAAGGAAAGTAAGGACCAGTTTATCAAATTAGAGTCCCACTAGAATTAGAATTAGGAACTCCGACCTCCCCGGACACGGAGATCAAAGGCCGCTACCACAACCCTAGTGATTCAGTATATGTACTCTCTAGTTCTCTTATTTGTTTATTATTACACTCATAGGGTTAATTTTCATCAATTTAATCATTAACTTTTGTTTTCTCTGCTTCAAGTTGTTGAATTAGAGATGTTGGCGGCGTTGCTGAACCTTATTTTACCTAATTATGAAGCTGATGATATTGCTGGTGGAGTTGATTTGGGCGATGATGGTGTTATTTATTCCCCCGTTTGCTCTTTATGTGATAACGGTGGCGTGCTTGTAGTGTATGCCTTCTTTCTTCAACTACTTAGTTTGTATCAGTATCTAATTTCAGATTTGTTTTAGCGTTTTAATTTGTTCGAAAAGGCTTTGGTTTATTGAATTTTTGTCATTTTAGTTTTAAGGGTATTGGAGAGGCTTAGAAACACATAAGAACCCAGATTTGAGTTTCTTGTATTCTTTTCGAATGCTTATATGTTTTTTATGGTCATTGTAATTTGGTTTTGTGAGTGAAGGTTCATGAACATAAGGTCATTACTTGATTATGCTGTTTGATTTCTGAATTTGTACAGTTGTGAGGGGGTGTGCAATAGGTCATTCCAGGCCACGGAGGAGGAGGGTCAAGAATCATTATGTTGAAGCCTTGGACTTACTCATGCGGAGTTAAATGTATGCTCCTTCTTGTCTGGTTTTTGATGATAGTTTTGCAGTGCTTGTATAGTTGATTTCTTTTGGATTTTTTTGAACTCTTATTTCTGTTAGGCTACGACGCCATTTATGTGTTGAAATTGCGCTTCTATGAGGCACCAATGTTTTGCTTGTGGAGTGTTGGGGAGCTCCAACAATGCTGCTGGCTGTGCTGAGGTATGAATTTGTTTATAATAGAGAAGGAACAAGCGTTTTCTTTTATTATTTTGGGGTTGATTAAAAAATGCTGGATGTATAAGCTCGGAATTATTTAGTCTGTTGAAACAATAAAAAAACTATAGCAGGGGAATCCTTAAATGATTAAACTTTTGCAACTCGACTAAATGCTCTGCTGGATTTATGCAAGTTCTTTAGTCATTATAGTGAATTCTGGGAATTGCCAATTGTATTGAAAGATGTTGAATATATATATATATATTTTTTACTTATTGTCTAGATAGCAACCCTTCTAATTATTCACCGTCATTCTTCATCAGGTTTTTAAGTGTGCTAGTGATAGTTGTGAATACTTTTATCACCCAAATTGCGTTGCGCCATTACTTCACCCGAATGACGACAGTGCTGCTATGGAGCGTCTGCAAACGATTGCCGCAGGAGATGTGTTTCTATGTCCACTTCATAAATGCTGCATGTGTGATGAATTAGAGAATCCATATTTCCCGGACCTGCAGCTTGCTGTATGCAGGCGTTGTCTGAAAGCATACCACCGAAGATGCTTGCCAGGGTATCTCTTTTAACTGTATGACATTATACTAATCTTTTGACCACTTAGTTTTGGAACATAATAGTAATTCACTTATTCGAATAGGCAGATAGAAGTTGATGCACATGGAGGGCGGGCTTGGAGTAAATTATTACCCTATAATCGTACATTGATGTTTTGTTTGTTAAGTGTTGTGTTTCTGCTGTTTTCTGGAATTGTTTTTGTTTGCTTGCATTAATCTTGCTAAATGGTATTATTTTCTTGTTTTCAAGAAACCATGAAATGGTACCTGAACTTGGGACGCCAGCAAGAGATCATATACAATTTCCTGCTTGAAGATGGAAGTTTTTTGCCGGGTCGTGAAGTCATCTTGGCTGTGATCGGTGGAGTATAATATGATCAAGCATTATCTAACAGATTGGCATCATATTCACTATATTTTGTCTTGTAATGTGGAGTTGTGACTGCTATGGATGATTAAGTTTCTTCATGACAGTTTAGTTTAACCATCATTACGTCACTATCCTTTTTGAACGCATATGGTTTTGTCTCTGATCGTGATCGTCTTCCATGGATGTTCGCTTAATCTGCAAAGAAAGACTAATCAAATTCATATTTACATTTATGGCCAAGTAGCCATTTTAATTTTAATTTAAATTTGGATGTCTACTGACGAGTAGGGGGTTATAGGGGTTATAGTTGAATTTGTATTTTTGTTTTGATAAGTTTATTTGCTATTGTCAGCCAATCGAACTCTCCATCTCTTAATGTTGGAGTACCGAAGCCAAATAAAAAATTAAGGTAAACACAGATCACGACAAAACAAAATCAAAACTCAAAAAAAAATATTTTTTTGGTTGGCAATAAGATATACATGTTAAAACAAAATAACTACTCATAGTTCTACTCGTTCAGTCTTGCCTTTGCTAGGAACAAGAGGAAGCACCATTGGTTTATCGTAAAAGAAAATGGAGAGAACATGCATTGATTATTCTGGATAAAGAAATTGCATTTGTTCTCAAAATGCCAGAAGAGGGATTCTGATCAGAAATTTCAGCAGTTCACCACGCAATAACGGGGAGAGAGGAAAGAGACTTAAATGGTTGTCGAACCTGAGGTTGACTTAAACCTCCACGATGCTCAAAGTTCGCGACCACGAACCCTCGTGATTCCGTACATTTCTCACCACTCTCACTCTGCATCATCATATGTATGTCTGTTTTAGGTGTTTAAGTTTAGTCAATTTATTATTATTACTGATAATTATTAATTTTTGTTGTTTCTGTGCGACATTGTTGATTTAGAGATCGTCATGGCGGCATTGCCCAACCTTGAAGTGGATAATGTGCCGCTGGTACCTCTCTGGGCTGATGATTTCGATGATGTTGGTGTTGGTGATGTTGATGATTTTGATTCCATTTGCTCTCTCTGTGATGATGGTGGTAGCCTTTTATGGTATGCCTTCTCTCTCAACTACTAAATAGTGTGTCAATGTTTAATTTTAGATTTGTTTTAGCACTTTATACTGCTCTAGCAAGCTAAATTTTAGCTTATTTTACGCACAAAAAAGCTTTGATTTTATTGAACTTTTGCTATTTTAAATTTAAGGGTATTGAAGAGGCTTGGAAACACAGAAGAACCCAGATTTTAGTTTACATATTTCTTTTTTATTTTTTCATATGTTGTTGATGCTCACTGTAAGGTGATTTTGTGAGGGGTAGTTCATGAACACAAGTTCATTACTTGATCATGCTGTTTGGTTTCTGAATTTTTACAGCTGTGCGGGAGGGTGCAGGAGGTCATTCCATGCCACGATCCAGGATGGTAGTGACTCGTTGTGTCCAAGCCTTGGCTTTACGCCTCAAGAATTAGATGTATGCTGTAACTTGTTTTGGTTTTTTATGATCAATTTGCAGCCCTGGTTTAGTTGATTTTTTTTTGGATTTGATTTTAATTACTCTTTCTGTTAGGCTCTCACGCACTTTATGTGTCAAAATTGTGTGCATATGAGGCACCAATGTTTTGCTTGTGGAGTGTTGGGGAACTCCAATAATGCTGCTGGCAATGCTGAGGTATGAATTTGTTTATACTATAGAAGGGACAAGCCTTTTCTTGTAATATTTTGAGTTTTAAATGGTTCAATGTTTTTCACTTGAAAAAAATTAAAAAATGTTGGATATATAAGCTCGGAGTTGTTTGATCCATTGAAACGATAAAATGATCAAGCATCATTTAACAGATTGGCATCACAGCATCAGTTTCTTCTCTTATAATGTGGAATTGTGAATTCTGTGGAGATTTGAATTTCTGAATGACAGTTTAATCATCCTTATGTTACGATCCTTTCTAACCATGTGATCTTGTTTCTTTTTGATCTTCCATGGATGTCCCTCTAATCTGCAAAATTATCAAGTCTGTATTTACATTTATTTCTTTGAGATTTAAATTTGGGCAACTAACGACGAATAGGATGGTTATAGTTGAATTCAATTCTTAATAGAAAGCCATAATGAAAAGATATTAAGAAGTCACACTATGTCAGAATTTTTTGTTTTGTCAAGACTCAAATCAGAAAATTAGATGGGTTGTAAATGATTCGAGCTGCTAATAACCGAACTGAACAGAGTAAACCGAACAAACCACATTCAGGTTTTTGAATAAACCAAACAAACCATATCAATCGATCCGTTCGAACCAAATTTGGTTCGGTTCTCTGGCCACCCCTAGGCCCGACCATGTTCACCAGGAAATTGCTTTTCCCCAAATAAGAAATTATTCAGACAATAATAATAAGATAATAAATAAACTTCGTTTTTTCTCCCTCAATAAATTCAATCAACAATCTATAAATACCCAAACCTCTTAAAAAAGGCCAACTGCGAAACTCTGTTTCTTTAGTCATGGCGTCGTCGGACGATGAACCAGAGGAAGTTGTTCAATCAGTCTCAAACTACCACTTCGAAGACGAAGACGAAGAGGTAGCATCGTTCTCCCGGTTACCGCTGCTATGGAACCGAAGAGAAACGGCTTCCGCGCCGCCGATTTTCTTGCGCGGAGACGCCGACAACGGCCTCCGGAAAGTATACGTTGCGGTGAAAGCTTGGACGTTTGATTTATCGGTTTCGGTTCCGGAGATATCGGTGCTAACTGTAGATAAAACTTGGATCAAGCTTCAGAAGCCAAGAAAGAGTTTCGAAGGGATGTTTAGGTCAATTTTGGCTACAGTTCATTGCCTTCATTATATGAGGAGGAAGCCGGAGGCCTCTTCGAAGTCCTTGTGGGATCATATGAACAAAGAATTTAGGTATTTTTTTCGTTTTGATTGCAATTTCATTGTAATTTTTGTGAAGTTGTGGATTTTCGTAATTGATTATGAATTTCATGTTTTTGTAGGTCGTATCAGGTTAAGCCATCACAGAATGATTTGGTGGAACACTTGGACTTGATCGGTGAGGCAGTTAAGAGAGATGAGTCATTAGGGAAGTGCAAGTTCTTACTGGCATTTCTTGAGAACCCTAAGAGGACCGCTGTCCCCGAAGAGGTTGTAGCCTGTGTCGTTTTTTGTCAGTTGATTTATTCTTTACGTTTGTTTTGTGCTGAGTAAGTGGTTGGTTTAATTTTCAGAAGGTGCAAGCTTCGAATATGTCTGGATTTATTGTTGATGACGTAGATGATGCTACTGAAGATAAAAAGGATGAGGAGGATGGCGAGGACGAGGACGAGGACGAATTGTTTGATTCGGTTTGTGCATTTTGTGATAATGGCGGTACTCTTTTATGGTACATGTTCTTCTGTGTTTTGTTTCTTATTTGTTCCGATTTGGGATTTATTTTTAATTCGTGGTCTGCTTTTTGTTTTCGAATTGTACACTGTACAGTTGTGAAGGGAGGTGCATGAGGTCATTTCATGCCACTAAAGAGGCTGGTGAAGAGTCTTTATGTGAATCTCTTGGCTTAACTACCAGGAAAGTTGCTGTAAGTTACTGTGGCTTATTTGCTATTCTATAAAACTTGCCCTCTTGTTTAAAAGTAATTGTTTTCCCTCCTCTTCTGAACAGGCTATCCAGAACTTTGTGTGTGAAAACTGCAAATACAACCGGCATCAGTGTTTTGCTTGTGGAAAGTTAGGCTCCTCAGATAAATTTTCTAATCCTGAGGTATGAGTTTGCCATAAACAAGTTGTATAGATTATCCATTTTTTTAGTTTAAACTCTACAGAGTACTTCCTTTTTCCTACATTGATTAATAGGTTTTAATTCTCAAATTTTCATCCTATAGTGGATTTGGATTTGTAGTTAGTTAAAGTAACGAGACTATTACATGAAATTGTTTCGATCCGCATCTTAAAGGCAGTTTAATTTGCCACAACTTTTGTACCTTCGTACTTGTCTTTTTCTCTTTGGCTTCATCTCTAAAAAGGAGCCTAGTAGCTTGGAAATTATGGCCTCTAGAAAACTCATGGTGTTTTTCATGCTTGGTGCCATTTTTCACTGATTTATGCTGATAAATCGCTCTCATTGAAAAATGTGCTTGATGATTTACTAGTTGACATCTGTTTTCTTTTATACGTTCCTTTGTTTTCATAACTTTCTAGTTATTGTTAATCTTTGCAATGCCACAGATACATAGTTTGTATCAGTTCTTTACTTCATCTGGAATTTTAGCAACCATGAAAAAAGATGTTTATTTATATTTTATACGAGCATTGGTGGTATCTACTCCAATTATTGATTTGTTTACTCTTCAGGTTTTTAAATGTGCTAGCGCAATCTGTGGATATTTCTATCATCCACAATGTGTTGCAAAATTGCTCTATCCCCATGATAAAGCTGCTGCTGGGGAGCTTCAGCAAAAAATCGCTGCAGGGGAGTCCGTTACCTGTCCCATTCATAAGTGCTCCGTCTGTAAGCAACTAGAAAATAAGAAGGAACCTGAGCTGCAGTTTGCTGTATGCAGACGTTGTCCAATTTCATACCACAGAAAGTGCATGCCAAGGTTTCTGATT
>CAODLS010517889.1:0-14622 GCA_948243855.1 Flueggea neowawraea
ACCAAAATGCGTGCAAATACATATGCAACTAAATCCTCAGACTACACCTGAATCTTATCCTCCTATGATAAGAAACAATTGTTATTGAAAACCCGACCACAATTTAAAATTACACTTTGGTCTCCGAACTTCAAAAAATTATGGATCAGTTCCCACAATATTCCAAAATTAATACTGAGCCTCAAACAGTCCAAAAATCCATAATCAATCCTCTGAATCTCAAAAACATATAATTTAAGTCTCCAAATAACCCAAATAGCATTTTAGTCCCTAAAATGCCAAATATCACTTTTGGTCCTCCAATGGAAAATTACCAATTTAGTCAAGCTTTTGATTCGACTGATGAAAATCAAACCCAATGACTTGCATTGACTATAATCGACCTCCTGAACATGAATCCAACATCTATTTTAACAAACAAACTCATAATCTCGAAGAATTTGCAATCACAAATTCGGATTCCTATGAATCCTAGAACAAACCACATCCAATCTTTAAAATCCACAACGATTTATGTTAATCTAGGTTCCTCTCACCTAGATACATCAAAAGCAAACTTAAATCCACCAAGAAATCTACCCAAAACTGAAACCCTAGCTCCATACAAACCCATTTCATCCAAACACAAAAACCTTCAAAGTCGAAGCTAAATTCTCATGATTTCAACCTTCAACAACCATAATCTAACCATATACAACTTCCATTTCAACAGAAATAAGAGATTCAAACTCAAAATTTAAATTCGTTCAAAACCCTGGATGAACAAATGTGAAGCAAGAATGAGGAAAAGAAGAAACTAATGGACGATTCTTACCTCAAGAGTTGAAGTGGAAGCAATGAGAACCAATGGGAGATGAAGAGAAGCAGATTTGGGAGTAATTTTCGGTGGTTGAGAGGAGTTATGGCTGAGGAGAAGTCGGGTGGGGGTATTTATAAACCCACAAGATAGCACATGATGTTTAAGTCAAAAAGGGTAGTAGAAAACACATCCTACGCACGTAGTAACTCTTCTACGCGTGTAACATGGATATTAGATGCGTAGAACCCTTTCTGCATGCGTAAACGACTTCCAGAACATATTTCAAACCCCAGACGATGATCAACGTGCACAGAATTGGCCCCTATATGCATAGTAGACCTCCAATTCACTTAACGCGCACAAAACCCCACCTTTAAGGCATTTCCAACTTAAATTCATAATTCCCATCATTCTCGGGACCAATTAAACATCCAACCATGATAGAATGATGAACAAAACCTCCCCAAACATCTTACAATGCTATGAAATAATGGATGGCTACAGAAATCCTATTGAAACGGGAGAGATATTACATGAACACTCCAAAAAAAAATTCAACAACTCCAACATCAATTGTAACCATAATAATTTCAATGTATTCTAAACATTTTGAAAAAAAAAATCACAACAAGCAAGCAAGAGACAATTTTCCACACAAGAGCATCCTAAGTCGACAAATAAACATCCAAAATACAAGCATCCTAAAATAAACCCCTCCCCCACACTTATTTTGAACATTGTCCCTAATGTTCAAAAAAAAAATCCAAATGAATTCTACATAAGTCTAAAGACAAAGGAGACAACGTCAAATCATGAATATTAAGCATAAATGTAAAAATGAGGGTTTAGAAATGCTTCTCTTCTCTATTGGTGATGGCGTTCTCGGTGTTGATAAATAGTTTAACGTCATTGCGGATGAGGATGTTGGACCTAGGGTATCAAAATTGGAGGCAAATAACATAATGGACAATAAAGGCATAAAAACACACCTCTCAATTATTTCATGTAATGCATGACAATCAAAATAAAAGTGCTCAAAACAACAATAAACTTCATGCAAATGCAAAGCCTACACTACATGTTCATGTACAACAAGGAAAACATTTTCTTACTATTGTGCATGATTGCTTCCAGGGAAAAAGCAATGGGCCATTTTTGGATGAAGGAAACCACTTCCTCCCTTCCTCCTTTTCTTCTTCATCGTTGTCATCATTGTTCGGATGATGAAAATCTTCAAAAAATTCATCACTCAATGGCTCTGGTGGGAGGTACATCTCGGGAGGTGGAGTGAAGCAATGAGCCATTTTTGGAAGACGGAAACCACTTCCTTTTGCAACAATTTGTATTGGCTGGCCATTTCTCAAAGTATTTTTCCTTGAATCAGTTGTTCATTCCACACATTGCACATATTGTGCATGATTGCTTCCGGGGAAAAAGCAACATTAGAGGAACTAGGGCGGGGTTGAGCTTGCTCTTTTGGTCGTGGAGTGGAGATTTTTTTCCCTTTTGAGAACTTAACGGCCATATCTCCCATGGAACCTTTATGAACCAATAGCATACTCTTCCAAGTTGGCATGTCAAGAACTCCCATTTTTTTGAAAACCTTCATCCCTCTAAGTTTTACTCCGAAATATTTGGCTATCCTAGTAGCATATGCTCCGCCCCAAAATTGTCCCTTCTTCTCCTTGGTCGCCATGTTTTGGAAATGTATGTCCATTAGCTTCCCTATATCGACCTTCCTACCATTCTTCATACTATAGAGGCACAAAAATTCCACTTTATTGATTGCATTGTCACCTTTTCCACGACCACAAATAGATTTTGTCAACCATTTGTGGATCATCCTATCCATACCTTCATCCATATCTGACACTTTCGACACACTAGGCTTGAACACTACATTTTGATGGTGACACAACTCACCCCAAAAGCCGTTTCTCTCACTCTTTTGCCATTTAAATGAGTAAGGATCAATTCTATGATCGTATTCACTAACACCATCATAACATCCTGTAGCTAAGACAAACTCATCGAAAGACACAATGCTTTCCACATTTGCAAGGCGGAAAAGAACATTACAACCATGACCATCAGTCCAATCCACTCGAAATGTACACAATACCTTTAGTGTTATTTCCTAATAAATGTTTTCCCTCGCATTGTGCAACTCAACAAATCCACCAATAACCAACATTTTTTTCACATCATCAAATACCGTCAAGGTCACGAAGTCATCTTCACACATAAATATTTTCGGGGCGATTTCAAATTTAGGGAGCTTACCAAGCTTCTCGTTTGCTAACCCTTCTTTTTGGCCAAACTCCAAAAAGTAACGAACATTGTTGTTGTTAAGAGGAAGAACCTTCCCCGAATTTCCTCTAAGGAGTGGCACTTTTTCACCTTGTATATGTGGCAGGTGCTTGAGGAGGAGAACCGACTTGGTGCAATGATGCACTCTCTCCTTATTGAGAAGATGTAGTAGAGGTATGTTGTTGTTGCCCTTTAGTTCTTGCCATTCCTACACACAAGAGTTGTTGCAAAGAAAGTGGCTTCCAAGAAAAAGATTATCAGGAACAAGATTGGAAAATGTTGAATGAACCACTCTACAAAGGAAATGCTTGGAAGAGAAAGAAAGTGCAAGAATGGGCAGCCAAGATAATGCCAGAATGAGAGAAAACAAGTGAGAAATAAAATGTAGAGAATGAGGAGGGGGCCGAATTTATGAAGGAATGTGTTGTGTGTGTGTGTGATGAATGCATGTTTGAATAAATGAAGCCTTTGGTCAAAAAGATTATGACAAGATTCTTGACAAAAGTATGAAAATATTCTTGGTGAAAATATGACAAGATTCTAGGTAAATTCATATTTTTACTCAATCGACCATTCAAAGGCTACATATATTCTCATGTGGACACTATTAAGCATGCCAAATGATGTCATGATAAGAACCAATGCATGTGGCAAGCTAGCAAGACAAAAATGACATGATGCATAAATGGAAAAGTAATGGGAAATTTGCATTTTTATCAAAGAAAATGTGCATTAGGTTTGGTAGTGTATGCCATGGTCGATGCACGTTGTTGTGTGCAAAAATCGAGATTGTCCAGATTGTCACGACCGTGACAGAGGCGGTGATAGGGTCATAGCCATGACAAATAGGTTGCCACAGCCGTACCAATTCTTTTGTTGGCTCAAGGCATGTCACATGTCTAGACGGTCACAGCCATGACAGGGTCACGACCATGGCACATAGGTTGCCACATCCATGCCAAATCTCTATTTGGCTCAACTTGTGTGTCACGGTCATGACATTCCATCCGTCACGGCCGTGACACTTTTCTTTGTGCCACAATCTCAAAAATCTTTCACTAACACTAACTCAATACAAACTATCACAAATTATATCCAAATGCATGAACATCTAGTACAATCCATCACTTAATTTTATCACTTTAAGCCCCCTCCCCCACACTTCGATTAAGCATTGTCGTCAATGCATGAATCACATAATATAATCAAAGTGAAGAGAAGAATTTTAAATAAAACAAAGTACTGGATGAATGAAATTAAGGAAAACAACAAAAATAAAAAAAATTGAAAAGAAATGCATCAAAGTAAAGGAAGAAAAACATACTTGATAGTTTAATGTCATTCCGGAGGGTGGCTAGTTTAACGTCATTCTCGACGTGAAGTCACTTCAAGGATGAAGTAGGAGCTTGTGAATGTTGTGGACTTGGTCACCTTTCAAGTAATGCTTGAGACGTTGACCATTCACAATAAAAGGTGTTCCTTTATTTCCTTGAATCTCTATGGCTCCATACTCCATTTTTCATACTCCATTTTTTGTACTCCATTTTTCTTAACGCAAATTGTTTCTCCAAGGTTGTTTTAGCTTCTTGAATGGGAGACCGCTCTAATACCACTTGTTGGAGAATTTTCGGTCTTCTCTTTGGAGTAGAAAAGATAGAAAATTGAACATAATGATTTAGAGTGGTTCATCCAACCTTGCCTATGTCCATTACCGAAGTCTCACTTAGGCTTTTCACTATATCGATGATTGATTACAGCTCGATCCTCCAAGGCCAACTACAAAGACGTTGATTCCCTTCTCAACACTTCCAAAGCCACCTTCACTTTCAAGCTAAGTGAGAACTCTTACAATACTTGATTCCGATTCAAGAATAGACTAAGGTTGATTCTCTCCTAGGCTCAAACCTCTAAAGCCCTTACAAAGTTGTTTTCTAAGGTTAAAAAAAACCTTTCCCATACCCAAAGTGTCTATGAATAAATAAAAGTAATAGCTCTATGCTAGAAATAAGAATATTAACTTGAAGCACTTGGTTTTGTCTCTTGCTTGGTATCTTGAAAGATGGATGTGTATATGTATGTTCTCTGTCTATCTTTGAAGTCATTTGAGATGTATTTATACTCAATTAAAGAGTTATAGCCATTATGGGTCAATAGATAACTGTTGGAGTGTGAAATCAATCTGATTAGGTTTCGTTTTTAGTGCTTACTCAAGTAACTTTATAGTCTACTTGAGTAACTCTAGCTTTGTTTCCCAGTATTGGGTTTCTTCTTTGTCTTGCTCGACTAACAATATTTTCTACTCAAGTAATAACTGATTTGTGACAGTTGTGATTTGATTTCCTTCCATATCTAACTTCATTGCCTCAAATCTTGCTTCAAATAACACCTTCTTACATGAGTAACAATTTTATCACTCGAGTAACTTCCAAATCAATGTATCTTCTAGTTTTAGCACTCACTGGAGTAACCTTTTTTCTCACTCAAGTAATTCCCATTTTCAGCATTCGCACACTCGAGTAACTTCAACAATTAGTGGCGTTCTGGAACTTGAACTTACTTGACTAACTATGTTTCCTACTCGAGTAACTCTTGAAATTTTGTCTTTTGGCATTTCTCTTCTTCCCAAGTTTTGTTCATCATCAAAACATAAGAGGATCCAAATGTAAACCTCCCTTGGTTCAACAATCTCCCCCTTTTTGATTATAACAAAACCTCCATGAGTTTGAATGCTACATCAAGGGCAACAAATTTATCAAGGATTTTATCCTTGTCAAGAGGTTAGAAACATGCAAAAATAGTGTATGATCATGCACATTCATTCAATAATCCTCTCCCCTTTTTTGTAATCACCAAGAGAAAATTTAACAAATAAGCTTTTACTCCCCTTTCAAAATCAATATATGCATTTATTAAAATAAAATACTCCCTCCCCCTATCTATTTCAAAATCATGCATATGACAAAACAAAGTCATCATAATCTCCAAAATAATGAAAATAAAAATAGTAAAAAAAATTAAAAGGCATGAAAAGAAAAAAGTTTAAGAATAAGAAATACCTAATGTGTCGTTAAGCACAAATATGTGGGTCGATCATCTTCACCACTACTTGCAGAAGAGCTATTTTCTCTTCTGTTTTTGTTCTTCTTTCTTGCCTTTCTTTCTCTTTCCCTCATCTTGTTCATCATCAAACTTTTGTATTTGGAGAGATTTTTGTAGTAGAACTCCAATTCTTCATCTTGTTCATTCATGCTCGATTTTTCATCACTCTCCTCATTTCTTGGAATGTATGATCGAGCTTTCAATGCTTTATCTTTCTTTGGAATTCTCCCCCTTGATTTTAGAATGATCTCATAATTTATTAGAGAACCAATGAGAGCATTGTAGTCCAAGGTGTTAAGATCATTGGTTTCCATTATTGCCGTAACTTGTGAATCTCACTCCTTTGGTAAGGATCGAATGATCTTGTTTACCTTGTCATGCTCATCGACCTTATTTCCCATTGCCTCTATCCCATTTATGATATTTGAAATTTTATCAATAGCATTTGTAATGAGTTCACCTTTATTGATTAAGAAGAGCTCAAACTTATGTTGGAGTAAGTTGATCTTTGTCTCTTTCACTTGAGAAGTGCCTTCGTGAGTTACCTCTAAGGTCTTCAAAATTTCTTGAGCACTTTTAGAATTTGAGACTCTTCTAATCTCTTCAAGATTCAAGCCACACAATCAATTGTATCGCTTGAGCATTTATCCTATCCTTCTTTCAATAGGCATTTGGAAGGTAATTGTTATCGGTCCCCATATCATTGAAAATCGAGATGGCCCTTTGAAAAATGACCAAGAGTATACCATTAAAGATAGGTGGTTGCAAGAGGGAAGCACCGGCTTGAAATGCGGAAGAATGATCGAAGTCTATTTTTCTTGACGCGGATCTCTTCTCCAAGGTTGTTATACCTTCTTGAATGGGAGGCCGCTCTGATACCACTTGTTGAAAATTTTTTGGTCTTGCCTTGGAGTAGAGAAGATAGAAAATTGAACACAATGATTTATAGTGGTTCGTCCAATATTGCCTATGTCCACTACCAACTTCTCACTTAGGCTTTTCAATATATCGATGATTCATTATGCCTCGATCCACCAAGACCAACTACAAAGAGGTTGATTTCTAGCTCAACACCACCAAAGCCACCTTCACTTTCAAGCTAAGTGAGAATTCTTACAATACTTGATTCTGGTTCAAGAATAAACCAAGGTTGATTCTCTCCTAGGCTCACACCTATAAAGCCCTTACAAAGTTGTTTTCTAAGATTCACAACAAACCTTTCCCACACCTAAAGTGTTTATGAATAAATACAAGTAATAGCTCTATACTAGAAACAATAATATGAACTTGAAGCGCTTGGTTTTCTCTCTTGCTTGGTCTCTTGAAAGATAGATGTGTATATATATGTTCTATGTCCATCTCTGAAGGCATTTGAGATGTATTTATACTCAATTAAACATTTCTAGTCGTTGTGGGTCAATAGATAACTGTTGGAGTGTGAATTCAATATGATTTTCTTTCCTTTTCAATGCTTACTCAAGCAACTTGATAGTCTACTCGAGTAACTCCAGCTTTGTTTCCCAGTAATGAGTTTCTTTTTTGTCTTGCTCGAGTAACAACATTTTCTACTTGATTAATCATTGATTTGTGACCGTTGTGATTTGATTTTCTTCCATATCTGACTTGATTGCCTCAAATCTTGCTTCAAATAACACCCGCTTACTAGAGTAACAATTTCCTAACTCGAGTAACTTCCAAACCAATGTATCTTCTGGTTTCAGCACTCACTCGATTAAGTTTTTTTTTATCACTCGAGTAACTCCCATTTTTAGCATTCGCACACTCGAGTAACTGTCATCTTACTCGAGTGACTTCAATAATGAGTGGCTTTCTGGAACTTGAACTTACTCGAGTAACTTTGTTTCCTACTCGAGTAACTCTTGAAATTTTTTCTTTCGGCATTTCTCGTCTTCCAAAAATTTTTCATCATCAAAACATAAGAGGATTCGAATGTGAACCTCCCTGGGTTTAACAAACATCTCATTTGAAGCTCATTTTTGGTCAACTCATGGAGAGGAAAAGTTTTATTGTAGTGTATAACTCCCTAAAAAAACATTAGTGGATCCTCTCCCAGTAGTCCATTGAAACAAAGAAACATGTTGAAGTGAATATTCTTCAACTCAAAATTCTGGGCCGCCGGACTCAAGCGGATGCAAGATGGTGATGCCCCAATAACCGGCCTTTGAATCTCTCTCATGTTCATTCTAACCGGCATAGAATGCCCTGTGCCCGCTCTTGGCAATTGCCCCATTCCTTCTTCATGCTCATGCTCTACCCTATGCCTTGGATTCTCTGCCATCTTTCCCTTCTAGTTGCATGATTAGCATGGCACAACCTTTCAATCTCCGATATCAGAGGAAGGATTTCTAGATTTTCCAAGCTTTGAGTTCGCCTCAAATTCATATAAAACCTAAAAATAAAAAGAAACAAACAAACAAACAAGTGAAAATAAACAAAATATCATAATTAGAACGCCGATCCTTGGCAACGGAGTCAAAAACTTGATCGGTATCTAGAAAGCGTACTAGAATCGATGTAGTTTTAAACCCTCAAACAATCTTCTGGTATCGAATCCTTAAAGATTGAAATTTAATTGTAACCTAAAAAGAAAATAAAAGCCAAACAACACATGATGATTTTTGATATTTTTGGTTGATTAAACAAAAATTAGAAGCAATAAGAGAAAACTAGACTTTCAAAGTTGAGTTCAATAAAGGAAAGGAATTGGGGCTTCAGGGTTTCGGTTAGGAATTTGATTTTACTAAGTTAATAAATTGGTTTTTCAAGGATTAGGTGTTCTCACCCCTACTCTAGTCTAAAACCTATCTCAAGTTCATTAAAACCATCTCTAAATCTATTAAGAGGGTCCTTTCGGCCTCACTTAATTAAATTAAAGTCATTAGGAACCTTAGGCATTTCATCGAACACCTTGTGGGGATTGAATATTTCTATTCTAATAATCACAAATTCATTGCTTGTAACCTCACCCAACCTTCATCTCTTGATTATTCACTTGGGTTTGTTAGAATTACAACCTAGGTGGCCAATCTAAGTTATAATCATTCACACAAATCAACAAACCAATCACAACTCAATATTTAAATTTAATGAATACACAATCAAAGACAAGCACTAACTTAGCAAAATAATCATCCAAACCTACATCTTTACACCCCAACTAAAGAAATTAAGTACTCATAATTAAAACAAACATCAATGTATTAATAACCTTTGAAGGCAACATTAGAAATCCAAATACAAAAGAGGAATAGATAAAGAAAACCAATCCAAGAACCTTGATGGATGATTCCCAATAAGGAAGAACTTAGATGATTGATTTCCCTCCTTCTCTTCCTCAAAAGTACCTTAAAAAACAATGAACCCTAAAAATGTTCTTGACAAAGAGAATGAAAGTAAAAGATGATGCCAAAGTTCCCCAAAATGGGTAAAGAGAGGGTTTAAATACCCTTTTTTCAAGTCACAAAATCCTACAATAAATGTCCCAAAAATGCACCTATGTCCCCACATGTTCTTTCATTTCCGGAGCTTTCTCTCTCTTCAGCCACGCTTGTCACGACAATGACGATTTAAGTGTCACGTCACGGCTGTGACATTTCTCTGTTAAAAAGAGGTGCCAAATTTCCCCTAGTCACGGTAGTGACACTTCACCCCTCACCGCCGTGATGATTCTATGTCTGATGCAATCCATTTTCTTCGCTTGTCACGGCCATGGGAATGAACCATCACAACCGTGACACTCTATTCTTCATTGTTTTCTTCAAACTTTCTTTCGATCACTCGAGTCTTTTCTATTTTGAATCTCTTTTTGCACCTTTTGACATCTTTTCTTTCAAATTGTATTATCCTACAAATATAAAGAAAAACATAATAATTTCACTATAAAGGCATCATTTATAGGATAAAAATAACCACATTCTTGCTTGATTAAGCATGTAAATTTAGAACACATCACCAATCTCCTTATAGTGAAAACACCTCAACCCATAATTCTTCCCCATTCTATTGCCCTACTCACAGTTAACCTATACTCTACACTATCTCCACCTGAAATAGAAGTTAACCTCTTTAGTTCTTTAAACAACATAGCATCCTTAATATCGCTTATCAAGATACTATCTCTACCAAATATTATAGTATCAACAAAATTTTCATACGCGTCAGACAAAGAATATAAAAGAAATATAGTTTGATCCTCTTCTTCGAGTTCAACACCAACACCTTTCAAATCTAATATAACCCTATTAAATTTATCAAGATGTTCTTTTACCTGCATCTTTTTTGTCATCTTCAAGGTATGCACCCGCCTTTTCTGATAAAGCTTGTTCGATAGAGATATCTTCTGATACTTACTCTCAAGCTTTTTCCACAAGCCTATTGTTGGGGTTTCATCAACTACATCCCTTAATACTTCATCCGCCAAACTTAATAGAATTGAACTATGCATTATTTTCACAGTCTCAAATTTTTACACTACTGTCAGTTCTTTCGGTAATTTTTTTACACCTTCTAACATCTCTTCGCACTTATACTAAACCAGAATTGCCTTCATCTTCAACTTCCATAGCGTGTAATCATTTGACCCATTGAATTTATTAATCTCAAAATTTATACAAAGACATCTTCTTTCTGTAGAATGAACCTAGGAGCTTCTGAACAAACTTACGTGGCTTTGATAGTACTTGTCAGGAAATTAGGGGATAGAATAACACGGAAATAGACAAGATCAATCACATAAGAACACAAGATTTACGTGGTTCGGTCAATCGACCTACGTCCATGGGTAGAGACCTAGTAATTCTATTATTCGGAGTCAAAATCGGCCAAAGGCATACAAATGGCCACCAAAGGCACCCCAAGATATTCCCAAGCTATCTATTTATATGTTTACAATGAATCCCAACAAAACTAGGTCATCCCAAACCCTAAAATATATCCTAAACCCATCATACCTGAAGACATGGGCACTTGACCTAAGACACGGACAGAAACACCAAATCGTGTAATGGGAAAACTGAAGTCTCACACTACATGGGCTGGGACGCAGTCATGTTTCAGGCCATATCCTTCACTGTAACTTTTATACTTAGCTGATTTTGCATCATTTCAACACCAAATCCATCCCAAACCATGCTTGCTTCATCAAACATTAAGTAGCTTCATCTTCTATCAAGAAAATCTCACTTCAATCTCAACAACCAAAATTTAAAAAAAAATTCTTTCACCATTTTTTTTCAACTTGAATTTGAGTAATCACATTAAAAGATGTTGTTAAACTATCAGACTAGTAGCTCTTTTTAAAAGGTGTCGCATAAATAGTTCTTTTGATAGCATATTTTAAAAAGCATTATTGATAAATGAGGAAATTCTTGCCTAGGCTTGGTGCATGTCCCCACCCATGCACCAATTCAATTAATAGTTCGCATGTAGGTCTAGGTGGTGTTATGTGCTGGCACAAACATGTGGTGCTAGCACCAAACTTTATGCATTACTTCCGTGATAACTGTCAATTGGCTTGGTGCATGGGTGGAGACATGCACCAAGCCCATATAAGAATTTCCAGATAAATGAACTCCTTTAAAAGTTTTATCGATAGACGATGTTTTTTCAAAAATGTTATGGTTGAATGGGATGAATGGGAAAATTACACATACACAATAGACTGCTATATTTAGCTGAAGCTTTTTTATAAATGCTATGGTTAAATGTTAGATATGGTCATTTACGAAACCGGATTGTCGGTTCAAACCAAAATTAAAACCGACCGAACCGTCCCCCATGGGGTCCAGTTCAGGTTCGTGGCTTTCAAAAATCGTGGAACCAGCGGTTTGTAAATGGGCTGGCTGCCCTCTTTGAGACTGTTGCCAGCGGTCCAATTTTGGACCGTTGGCAATGGTCAACACAGGTCCAACGAGAGGCATTTCATTTCATATATATGAAATATTATAATATTTTTTATGAAGATAAAACCTCCATGAATAGTTTATTCTTCCTTATGTCATCAAGTTTCACTTGATAGTAAAACCTTAAGGAAAAAAAGAATACTATTCTAAATGTCTCTAATCGATTATTAGCATGTAAATGATAACAAGCCAAGATTAATATGTTGCTAAGTGGATAATCACGTTTTACTAATTAAGGATATGAGATATCACTTAGAACATAGATATATGTTAGGGAACATGTATTGGATTGGCCCACTATGAAAGCACTTCATGGATCTATGTCACAAGTAGCTTTCATACAGTGGTGATGTTTGAGTTCTCTGACTAAAGTTCGCTATTGACCCCTACATAAGGAACCACATGTTTTGACTTAGTCAAACGTTATCCGTAATAGGGTAATAATAAAGGCTATGATTGGATATGTCATGAATCTTGTAGAGGAGTGATAGTGAGAATGATGAATTTGTTCCTCTTATAAATTGATAAAAGGGATATCTTTAGGCCACTTGATGAGTAGAATTGATGGAATGTATACATACTCAAATGAATTGATAAAAGGGTTTATCAGTTCCATTTGTATATCAATCTACTTGAGATCAAGAAACACATCAAGCTATATAAGGTTGACATGTATCAATGCCTTATGCTTAATATAGATATCGTGAGACAAAAGAAATAAATATCAAATTATGAAAGGTTAACTCGGATCATCGATGCCACTTGATTTTGGGTTGTGATAATGTATTACTAGACACCGCTCATAGAGTTTGGACCCAAATTTTGGACAAGGCCCATTGCCATTTTCGAGTGGGCCTATTGGGTCACACACAAGAACGAATTGAATTGGTTCACAAATATTCTGTCTCATGATAAATAAATTATTAGGATGATTAATTTGATTAATCATTAATAATTAGTGTTTTATGATTTATGTCATAAATATAATATAAGATATGATCCATTAATGTAATGGGTTTTTAATGTAAATTAATTCTTATTATGTTTTGGGCATATTATTATATGTGACATAATAATTCGGCCCATATAGATTAATAAGGGAGTGATTTATTTAATGATAATGTATCAAATAATTAAAAGCCCAATGACATTAATGAGCCTATAGAAATTCAGCACATACACTAGGTTGACTAAGTCTTATTTAATCAAGTTGATTAAAATACCTAATCAAGAAGGAGTCTTGATACTTGTATGACAAGGAAAATGAAACTTAGTTCTTTTTGGCTTAGGAATTTTGGCACACATATTTTATAATAGGAACTTTTTTATTTATTTATTCATTTAATAGATAAATAAGAGTATTAGTATGACTAAGTCATTCTTATGCTTGTAGGACAAGTATGTAGGAACCTAGTACACTTAAACTAGGGTTTCACACATCTCTATATATATGTGCATAACTCATGGCCGAATTGCTAATCCAATATTGAGGGCTTGGCTGAATTTTACACATCAAAAGGAGAGAGAAAAAATTGTGAGCTATAATAGAGATTATTAGTGCCAGTACACATCGTCGATTCAACCAAATTCATTTGTGTGGATACCATTGGTCATGTTCATGTAAATGCAACGTGGGAGAAAGGACATTCAGATTTCCATTATTAAAAGCTACACCAATAACCATTCGACCACATACTCACTAGCATTGGATTTTAAGGTAAAATATGCAAACCCTAATTGTTTATATCGATATGCATTGATCTTTGGTGGAATTATAGGATAAAATAATTTTTATTTCCACTGCATTATCCTTGTATGAATGCCATATTTTAGTTACAAATTCCAACAGTGGTATCAGAGCCACTTGCATTATTGACATAACCAATTCTTTTCTATGCAATATTGTTGTGTGGTTTGTTGAATTTCAGTCTTGCTTTAATATTTACGATATTTTTTTCTGAATTAATGATGCATGTAAGGATTTAATTTAGCAAAATAAAATTGGAAATTTTATGTTCAAGGCCAAATATGTTTGCTGAATTTGTAAAGGTTGTTAAGATTCATTTAGAAAGCCGTTTAGGGTTTTGTATATGCAGTTTTATAATGAGATTATAAATAATGGGTTGAATCATAATGTGATTATGAGGTTCATGTATTAATGAGATTAACATAGATTGAGGTTTTTAAATTAGCAACTCATTTCATAAGCAATGTCAATTACAAACCTTCCTCGCAACCGGCTTGCGAAACCGTTTTACAAATCCACTGTTTAATCAATATAATTAATTAATTAATTAATTTTATGATATTTATTGTTCATAATCTGATTATGTGTTGTTTGAATAATGATTCAATATGCATGGTGCATAACATGACCCAATTAACCCAATATGACTAGTTTATTATTGTTCATTGTAAGGATATGTCGTTTTGTGCCTAATTCAATTTTTCATTTTGGAAAATGTGCCCATTTTCCTTTTTAGAATAGGTTAG
>CAODLS010517905.1:0-12360 GCA_948243855.1 Flueggea neowawraea
AACATTGGGCATAAAAAACGAAGCGATTTCGCGAAGAATTGGAGGATTCAATTATGGGTTTTCCTTCTCTCTCTAGATTTCTTTTTGTTTTTGGTGTTTATCTCTCTTTAGTTATGCACTAATTATATTGTGTACCTAGATGTGATGAACCCTAGGCAGATTATTTGATGTTGGACTATGTTATTTATTCAATTGATTTATGGATTGCGACTCAGTTATGATTTATATTGCGTATTGTTGAATTGATTGTTGCTAGCCTTTCGATTCCAATATTTTTTCGTGCATGTGCAATCGAGAGATTCTATATATGATAGAGCGTTCATAATTGAGAGGAGTTATATGCAAACCTAAAGATAGGTCGACATAAATCCTCCGGATTAGGGTCAAACCTAATAGTGAAATTCATAGAGCAGAGTGTTAAAGCAACGTTACGGGTTTTAATTAGGAAGAGATTCCGGTTAATCAACCTAGTCGTTAGGCATTAGTTAACTCGAGAGAGAAGTTAATATACCTTAGCAATTTCCACGGTCCAATTGTCTGAATGATGGTTTGAATAACGAGTCCTTGTTACTTAATTCGGTCTAGGGGGATTCAGCGTCTAGGTACCATCTTCTCATCGTTTATTCTATCGTTTACATTTGTTTAGTTTATTTGTTTTATAGATTCGTAATCATTTATTTTATCGGCTAGATAACAGAGGAAGAGTGAATAGCTAATAATCGTAGTCTCTGTGGGATACGACACTCGGTACTCAAGGGTCCACTTGTTATAGACGATAGGTACACTTGCCTTAGTCTTTAGGTATAAGCCCTTGACGCACACCACATATCTACAAGTCAAATATGCCACACTGATAGATAGTTATAACTTATTTCTCCTATATATGAAAAGTTGTGCATACCAAAACATGAACCAAATAAAAGAAAATAATAAGACTATAAGCAGAGCTTTTGTTCAATCATCATCAATTGTCTTCAACAAAACTTTCATTCTTTCAAGCAAGAAGATTAACTTGCATTGGTTCTTATCTTCTGGGAAGATCAATTGGGTGATTGGTTTCCTAAGGATGTCATTTTTAGATCTTATACTCAAGGTAGTTAAGCCTTAAATATTGAGCATTTAGCTCTGATACCAAATGAAATCCCAATATGGCAATCCAAGAGGAGGGTGAATTGGATTTCCTGTTAAAGTTAAAATCTTTTTGAAGATTTCGCAAATCAAAACAGTATCTAAATCCAAATCACAACTACATAGCACTACAATTAAAAGAGATAGTGAGAGATAGAAGATCAAAGCCCAATATTTATAGCGGTTGGTCTTCCTTGGCCTACGTCCATTCTTCTAGCTCACTAGAGAGTTTTCAATCCACTAAGCTCTTCCTCACTTGTGGGTGGAGAGAAAACGTTACACAACTTGTTTTGCAGGTTCACAAGTAACCTTTACACACTTGATTTTGTGGATCAAACAAGCAAACCAAAACACCTTCTTGTTTTCAAGGAACCAAACAAGAAAATATAAACTACCCTCAATCTTTAAAACCAAAGTTTGATTACAAGTGAATTTCCAAATTAAAACAGTATTCTCACACCAACTCAGTAGTTGAATAGCAAGTCAATAACACAGTTGGAATGCAAGAACTCAAGAACATAGAAAAGAGAGAAGGTTGAGAATCAAATTGACAAAGCTTAGGCACTCTCTTAAAATGTTTTATCTTTACCTTTGGACAGGGCACATCTCTTTATAGAGTTTCTCTCAAAAGTATCTATTGTAAATCCCAATGTAGCCATTGAGAGAGAATTGTAAAATTCTGAAATTACTGATGTCAGACTATACTACGTGTGTACCACTAGTACTGCATACGCAGTCCATAAGTTTATCAAAGTTCTACGTGCAACGTTCTTCCTTCTGTGTGCATTGCATACATTCCTGTAGCTACTGCTCGACATAAGGTATTTGCTACGTGCATAGATCCTTCATCTGTGTGCGCATATCTTCAGTTCTGTGTGTGTTGCTTAAAGCATTACGTGCATTGACGTTGTTCCAAGATTACACCTTGATTTTTCACGTGACTGTGTCAGAGAATATTCAAATTTTAATTTTTGATGAGTGTCTCAAATTTTTAAGGTAGTCCAGCTTATCATCGTCTATGTGTTTAGCATGCCTTGCTATGTGTGTAGATTTTTGTTTTCTCCTGACATCATCTGAATCTTTGTAAGAGAATATTCCTATTTGAAATTCTAACACACTGTAAAATAATTTGGCTTCATCTCAGCCAAGTGTCATCTTCGTCTACGTGTGTAGCATAATCTCCTCAAAGATGTCTCCTTAGCTTGTCTTGTAAGTCATTTTTAGTTAGCCTTATGATCCCATCTACGTGCATAGATTGATGTTCAACGTGCATTGGATAATGCAGTCTTCAAACCAGTAGATGTTTCTTCTCTACTAAGTGCATTGGTCTTTGTTCAACGCACACAACATAAGTTTGGAACATTCTGTCTACTGATATACCACGTCTACGTTTATAGCACTACCTTCTACGCGCATAGCATTTGTTCCACGTGCATTGTGTGTTCTTCCATGCGCATAGCGTCAATTATGAAAATCTTGTGATGCTTCTAACTTGATCAACATGCATATATCTTAATTTAAAGCCCTTAGATCAACCTTTAACGTGCTTAGAAGATTGTAGAACGTGCATAGCTTAACTATCTCAATTGCTTTGTTAAATCATCAAAATTTAGGAGTTTATATGTTAACCAAAACTGGTTCAACATTCTTCCCCTTTTTGATGATGACAAAACATTGAAAGAGTTTGCACTCCCCCTTAATCAATGCACCTGTTTTTAAATTTCTTATAGAAAATTTGAACAAAAATTTGATCAAGGTTGTTAAGCCTTGTCCGATTATTAGTATTCAATTTTTAATCAAACAATATCATATTAAAACATCAAATTATATCATTTATTAGAGCAAATAAAATTATCATATCAGAACATAACAAGCATAACAACCATCAATAACACCATCAATATGATAATTCAGCAACAAACTCTCACCATTTTCTCCCTCTTTATGTCATAATCAAATGAACAGAGATTAAGAACAATTGAACACAAAGGAAGTTTTTCATTATAGAGCATATATATACACAAGAAACATAAATATGATAAAAAAGTGTATGCATGAGAATAATGTGGATCTTATGCTGTGAAAGACACTTTGGTGAGGTGGAAGGTTGAGGTTCTGAAGTAGATTCTTTGGCTGGTTCAGTAGGCTGATCAGGTTGCTCAGGTTTTACTAACACATCTAACTCAAGATCCACCATCATCCAATGAGCTACTCGATAACAGATTTCATACAATTGTTGTGCCATGCCCCTTACTTTGATAACCTCTACTTCTGTAACTTTTGTGACATTTTTGTCAGTGTCTGAAATGTTAATAACTTTGAAAGCAAAACGCATGATTTCTAGGACGACTTTCTATTTTTCTAACAACCTTTTTAGTGCCCTGATCAGTTTATGATGAGCTCTTTTGAGTGAGACTTCAGTTGGATTGATGTCAGGCTCAGGTCCTTCTATGGATTAAGGTGGAGGTCCTGGTCGAGGAAAGGCAGTCTCTAAGTATGAAAAGTCACTGGAATCAGAATCGAAATCAAAGGATGATGTTGACACTTTGAAGTCCTTATCTACAAAATTCCTCATGATGTCTTCCCTCATTTCCTTCAACTTCTCGAGATCCTGATAATTTTGTGCTCTTCTCTAAGAAGATGGAGACAATTTTGATTTTGATGCCTCTGATTTTTGCTCAATTCTTTCCTTTATGGGCACAATAGCAGGAATCTCAGCCGCATCACTTTCCTCTTCCACTGGCACCTCAGTTTCAGTTCTTGATTTTTCCATAGAAACCTCATCTTAAGTTCTTTCTTCTTCCACTGGTACATCAATGTCAATTCTTTCCTTTCCCATTGACACTTCAGCCTCAGTTCTTTCCTCTTCAAGAGGCACCTCAATTTCCATCACTGGTGCTTCAAACATTTCTTCATCTTCGACTTTTTCTTGTTCAGAAATTGGTTCGTTGAAAATTTTTGCCTCAGTTTGATCCTCTTTCACAGCGGCTCATTCAGATCAGTTGGTTCAAAGTCGTTGCCAACTGATTCATCTTTGGGTTCTTCAACTACATATGATGATTCCTTCTGAACTCCAGTTGCTTCAGTTTCGAGCTTAACAATCGTAGGAGGTGGAGGATCATCATTCTCTTCAGAATCCGTGGACTCCTCATCGAGTTCACCAATTAGATATTTGTATAGTTGAAGAATCTCTCGTGGTTGCTCAAGTGTCATCTTCTTCTCCTTATTCTTGCCTATTTTCTCTGCTAGAGGCTCTTGAGGACTTGGAGTAGGCATTCTTGGTGAGGGAACAACTGCCCTTTTAGCTCTGAGACTCTCCAAATCAGTGAAATTTGCTTGAAGCAAATTAATCACCGTTTCAAAGTTTGCTCTAGACTCAGCTTGAAATGCCTCTGATGTTGTTTTGAATTCCTAAAAATCATGCCTCAATTGATCAAGTTGACCGCTGCTGACAAAGGACTCCTCTCTCCCTTGTGATCCCTTTCCAATTTCTAGTTCAACTTTTTGGGATTCTTCAGTTACGGTTGTGCCTCATGCCTTTTCTGTAATTTTCTCTTTCCTTCAAAGGCTTTCCGAATGATAATCATCTCATCTGGCTTTGGATTTTTCGACTTATCTCTTTTGTGAAACATTACATCCTCCTCTCTAATGTATGGCTGGAAAACATACCCTCTTCCAACTGTTCTATACAATTTCATGTTCCTCAGAGATTCTGTCCGGATTTTCCTTGATTCAATCACTTGACTTTTGAATCAGGAAACTTGACATGTTGTAATTGTGTAAACAACTTAACAGCCGTACTATCTACAAATCTCTCAGAGTCAAATTCCTATTCCATCGTTACCCCTTCTGCTTCTTAGCTTTCTTAGAAGGAGAGAAAATCAGAATACTTGATTTCGTGAATACCGATTTTGGATCTTCTTGGCCTCTTTACTCCTATAGAGGGTTCTCCTTTGTTAGATCTCTTTTAGGTATCATGAACCATCTTCGTTCGAACCTCAAATTTCTTCTTTAGCACCATTTGAACAGTTGTTGCTATGTAAGTTGTGAGAAGGAGAGAACGTACAGTGTGTTAGGGTTTTGTATTTTGAGGGAATTTGGAAACTTGAGAGTGTTTGAGGGTTTGGAAATGTCTTGGATTTGATTTTGGTAGGAGATGAAATTTGAATTGAGAGAATAAACAGGCGGGAGTGAAATTAGGGTTTTAATTTGGAATGAAATGAGATGCTGTAATTTTGGGTTTTTATTTAAGTAAAAACATCTACGTGCACAGACGGACATACTACGTACGTTGTTAACAAGTCTATGAAGACCTACGTACTTAGAATATTTATCAATGCATTTAGATGTGGACAGTTAAAAGATGAAAGATTAAGTCTGTGAAGACCTACGTACTTAGAATATTTTTTGTTTTCTCTTAACATCATCTAAATCTTTGTCAGAGAATATTCTTGTTTGAAATTCTGACACACTATAACAGAATTTGGCTTCATCTCAGCCAGGTGCCATCTTCGTCTACATGTGTTGAGCAAGTTCTGTGTGCATAGCATAGTCTCCTCAAAGATGTCTCATTTGCTCTTATACACGCACATCACTGGTATCAAACGTGACTTAGCTGTCTCGTGAGTCATTTTCAGTTAGCTTTATGATCCCGTCTAAATGCATAGACCAATGTTTAACATGTGTTGGATAATGCGGTCTTCAAACTAGTAGATGTTTCTTCTCTACTACGTGCTTTGGTCTTTGTTCAAAGCACACATCATAAGTTTGAACCATTCTGTCTACTAATATACCACGTCTACGTGCATAGCACTGCCTTCTACACGCATAGCTTCTGTTCCATATGCATTGTGTGTTCTTCTACGCTCATAGCGTCAATTCTGGAAATCTCAGGATGCTTCTAACTTGATCAACGTGCATAGATCTTAATTTAAAGCACTTAGATTAACATTCAACGTGCTTAGAGGATTGTAGAGCGTGCATAGCTTAACTATTTCAATTGTTTTATTAAATCATCAAAATTCAGGAGTTTATATGCTAAACAAAACTGATTCAACAAAAATGAGGGAAAAGGGAAAGAACAAATTTTAAAAACTGAGTTAAAAATTAAGGATAATTATGAAATTATGAAAATAAAAAAGGGCAATAATAGAAAATTAATGTCAAAGATTATAAAATCTTTTCACCCTCTGACCCTATTTTGAAAGGGTAATTTTTTTCACAACAGGATAGTTGCAGAAACTCCTACAACTTCCTTATCAAAGTGCAACAATCCTTATTAATGTGCAACTTTCGTCTATTAAAGTCGTAAAAATTTCTAATATATACATAAAAACTATTATTTATTTATTAATCACAAAATCATAAATTTAAATAGAGAAATATTGCATTTTGATAAGCAAAAACTATCTGGTTGTAAGAAAAAATTATTCCATTTTGATAGTTACAAAAAATGGGGTTAGATGAGATGAAGCCTCACCTCCTCAACCCTTCCTTCCTCTCCTTAAATAAAACTCTCAAACATTGAAATCTTGCGCCTTCCCACCCTTTCACTCACCTTCCCCTTCTCTAACCAATTCCCAATCAACCTCTACTATGAATTTCGTAACACCCTTGAAGAAACTTTTGTAACTTAGTATCATCAAAACATGGAACTGAACTAACTGCTTTTCTTCTGCGCAATGCAATTAGTTCATGTTGAACTATATGAACTCCTGATTTTATGGTAAGTTTAGATTGCATTTCTAGTAAGTTTAGATTGGTCTATGAAGCTATATGAACTCCTGATTTTATAGAATGTGAATTTCATATTTGACAACTCTAATAAGCATTACCCCCCTAATGTGCAAGGTTCTGGAGAAGTGTCAGTTACGTGAGGTTATTCAACAGAAAAAGCAAGGGCTGAGTGCTGTAGGGAAGGGGAAAACATTTATTGAAGGAGTGTTTTCGAACTTAATTTTGCCAACGAAGGTTCATTTATTGGTTAAGGTATCAGACCTCCACTTAAAGATTTAAGATTCGAGTCTTGACGGCGCAATAAACTGCAGTTGCACAAGATGGAACAAACTGGAGCATGGAACAACGACAATTGTTCTGTTTAGGACGTGCTTTGTCGAAGAGGAGTAGGATTTTGGTGCTTGATGAAGCTACTGCATCAATAGACAATTCCACAGATGCAATTCTGCAGAAAACTATAAGAACAGAATTTGCAGAATGCACTGTCATAACTGTGGCTCACAGAATCCCCACAGTCATGGACTGCACCAAAGTGCTCGCCATCAGTGATGGCAACTCATCTTTCTTTCTTTTTTTCTTTTTGCTGCAGTGGCAATTGATTTAAGTGATTCAGAATTTTATCTAACAAATCACAATAAATTTTGAAACTTTACAGGGAAGATTGCAGAGTATGATGAACCACAGAAGCTAATGAGCAAGGAAGACTCGTTATTTGGGCAACTAGTGAAGGAGTATTGGTCTCTTACAGCAAGCAATTACTGATCAGATACCAAATGAAGCTGCCCAGAGAGCGACATCCCTTTTGACCAACTCTCAAGTGAAGGGAATAAGGAGGGTGTACGTAAACCGTAAAATGGACGTAGAAAAAAATAAAATAAAAATGAAAGTTCCAAGTTTTGCCAATTTCTACAATTTTATATGTATTGCAATGCATTAATTTGAAGATGAATGAATTAATCAATTTCGCAATGCGGATTTTGTAATGGAATAAAATGTTCTTATATTCAGCGGCATTAATATATATCATATTTCAGAATGTCTCATTTTAACTAATGAACTTGTAGTATATTAATTCTGAAAATGTGTTTAGCAGCACGAGGGTTCGTTTGGTTGCGAAGGCGACTGGTGGTTATAAATCAAGACAGATTAGTTATGAAAGGGTTTTAGTTCACGTATCAAAACTTGTCGTTGACGATTTTGTCCTAACAAACAAACGACATGTCGTATAAGTTGGGGAGGGACTTCGAAACTCATGCACCAACAACATTTTACAACTTTGTCCAAAATTAGAACATGTGTTATTTCTAGTTAATAACATAGACGGTCACTAAAATTTACAGAAATTTTCAAAAAAGAGAACTTTTTATATTAACTAAAGTGCTATTTTTTTCCGGATGTGGTCACAATGGCCATTTTTCGGTTAAAGTCTAAAAAGGTGTTGATTAAGCATTCCAAATTTTGTCAGCATGCACTCTTCAGCAGTTTTAATATATAAAAGACAAGCAAATAAAAAACCAAACCAACTCATCAAAAACCAATCCAACCAAAACTCAAAACCAACAGTAAAGCCAAACCGAAAACCCCATTCCCTCCCTTTTCTTCTCTTAAAAACATAACCCAGAAGGATTTCACAAACCCACACCCTAGAAATCCAACCCTTGAAATCATCCTTTCACAAACCTACTGCCGAAACAAACTCCTCACACTAAACACGTAATCCTTCCTGAAACTCTCTACTCAAAACCTTTTCCTCCTCTAACCGGACTCTATCTAATCCCTCTTCCATCCTTCTTTCCTTCCTTTGCCCACAAAAGCAAAGTGATCACCTTTTGGGTTACCTCCACTTCGAACGAGAGTGAGAATGGGAGAAGAAATCTAGAGCTTTATGCGCTTTTTTTTCTTTTGATTTTTATGAAACGAATTGGTTTTCATTCAAACCTGGGAGAGTAAGAGAGAGCAGGGAACCAAAACCCAACTTTGTTAGAGTGAGGGAGAAGGAAAGTGAATGTGGGAAAGAGTGGGGCTGGAAGGAAATGGATGTTTCAAATTTTGTTAAAATTGAATTGATATTTTCATGATATATTGAAGCTCAACTTGGAAAACATGAATTAAGTAAGATTGGATGAGTTTGATCAAGAGAAGGACGAATTTTGTTGTCTCTGGAAAGACACGGACGTGTCTGAAACTGTGGAATGGAAGATAAGACTGTATACTAATCTATTCAAGTTGAGAGAATTTGTTTGGAAAGACACGACCTTAGACATGGTCATGTCCAAAACCGTGTAACTCAATTTTGCAACACACAACATAGGACACAGCAGTGTAACGGCCTATTTTGTTTTTTTCTATGATTTCACCCGTGTTTCAGCCCACGTCTTCGAAGCCCAGCCTGTGTCATACCAAATCAAACCATGCCTTGATGGGTTTTAGGGTTTGGTTTAGTCTATTTTGACTAGGATTCATGCAACTCATATATATAGGTGGTTTGGAAAACATATGTAACCTTTTCTTGGCTGAATTTTACAAAGAATAAAGAATAGTTGGTGTCTTTGTCCATGGACGAAGGTCGAATTGACAAAACCAAGTAAATTTCTTCATTGTGTGTGTGATTTCTCTTGCATTACTCTTCTATTATTGCATTTAATTATTGACAAGCGGTATCAAAGCCATAAGCGTTTATTAATTTAGAAACTTCTGGGGTTCGTGTTTGTAGAAATAAGATGTCTTCATACAAATTCGAGATTGAGAAATTCAACAGGTCAAACGATTTCATCTTGTGGAAGTTGAAGATGAAGGTGCTTCTAGTTTAGCAGAAGTGCGTGAAGGCGATAGAAGGTGAAGAGAAATTACTAACAAAATTGACAGCAGCGCAGAAGGCTGAAATTGTGTCAAGGGCACACAGTGCAATTCTGTTGAGTTTGATACATGAACTCCTGAGGGAAGTTGCTGATGAAATTACGACAGTGGGCTTGTGGAAAACATTAGAAAGCAAGTACCAGAATAAATCCCTAATGAACAAGCTTTATCAGAAAATGTGACAACATAACTTGCGGATGACATAAAGTATGCAGGTAAAAGATCATCTTGACAATTTTAACCGAATTAAACTAGATTTACAAGGTGTAGGTATTAAGGTTAAAGATGAGGATCAAGCTATGATTTTGTTGTGTTATTTGCCGAATTCTTATGAAAACTTTGTGGATACTATGATGTATGGTAGAGATAGTATCTCGGTCAATGTTGTTAAAGATGCTCTGCATTCTAAAGAATTGAAGAAATTGGTTTCTTATTCTGTGGAAGGAAGTGTAGAATTTAGATTAATTGTGAGAATGGGCAGAAACTTAGAGAGGAATCATTGGAGCAATAGTAGGTAACATTCGAAGTTGAAATATGAGTTAAGATGTTATTATTGTAAAGAGATTGCACACATAAGAAGGCTTTATCCACAACATGTAGGAAAAAATCAGAAATTAAGAGCAACAGTGGTTCAGAATAATTATGGGGTGAATTAGGTGAGTTCTGACGAGGATGAAAGCAGTGATATTTTGACTATTTCTACTTCTAGCTTTGCAAATAATTGGATTATAAAAATTAGAACAACTCATTACATAACCTTTTCCAGGGAGCTATTTGCTTTATTTAGAGAGTGGAATGGCAATATGAAATTGGGAGATGGTGAGAAGTTGAGTGTTGAAAGTAGTGGTTCCCTGTAGATTAAGATGTATGATGGGATGATCAAAACATTTGATGTCTAGTATGTCCCTGGCTTGCGGAAGAATTTGATTTATGTGGGTTCTTTAAATAAGCAAGGTTATGGTTTCTCTGGTAAAGATGGAGTAATTCAAATGTCCAAGGGTGGTCTAGTAGTGATGAATGGTAAATTCCAGAAAGGCATTTACGTCGTGATGGGTAATTTAGTGGCGTATACATACATAAGTTCATGCATTGCATTTGCATTTTCATGACATAGAGCCAGTTATTTATAGTTAAAATTTAAGATACAAAGGCAAATATTTAACAAATTAATTAACAAATAGTTATTAGGTACAATCACATAGTCGTGACAAAGGCCGAATAAGAGAATAGCAATGTATCAATAGTTAGAGTTGTCGTCTTGTTTAAAGTATGTGCCAAATGAGATTTGAAATAATATAATGGGATGAAAATGAGAGAGAAGAAATTCATGGCGAAAATAAGCTAGGTACTCAAATGAAAAAAAAAAGAAAGAAAGAAGACTAAAATGTAAATAGTGTGTACATATCAAAACAGTAAAGCACACATCTAATACTTGACATAAATATATAATTTCTCACTTAATCGAGCATTCTAGGATCTGATTATCATAGGCTCACACCACGACATACAATCGCATAGTCGCAACAAAGGCCGAATAAGAGAATAGCAATGTATCAATAGTTAGAGTTTTCATCTTGTTTAAATTATGTGCCAGATGAGGTTTGAAATAATATAGTAGGATGAAAATGAGAGAGAAGAAATTCATGGAGAAAATAAGCTAGGGACTCAAATGAAAAAAAAAAAAAAGAAGAAGACTAAAATGTAAATAGTGTGTGTACGTATCAAAACAACAACTTGACATATAATACTTGACATAAATATATGATTCATCACTTAATCGAACCTTCTAGGATCTGATTATCATAAGCTCATACCATGGCATACAAAGAATAAGTAAAACGTGTAAATAAAAATATAATATAAAATTTACAGTTAATAGTTCGGGGGAGACCAAAGGCACATATTTTCTTCACTTTACCAGACCAAAACAGTTTGGAACACTCTCAAACATTTCCTTGCTACCTGAAAGTATTTGGACACAAAGCCTATCTAAACTAGATCCCAAACAAGCTCAAAATGTTGAATACTCTAAGGTAAATGGTAATAGGCACTTTTAATTATTTGTTTGGTTACTTGATTTTTCTTTATTTTCAAGTTTAGCAGAGTAATTAACGATGTTGATTAGGGGCTGCTTCCAAACAATAAGAAAAATAGATAGGTAGGTGGATTGGGTCAAGTTTTATAAAGATTTCATCCTTATGTAATTCACTAATTCTGGAACGAAAACCTAATAAGAAATTCATAAGATAAAACCTATAGTTTTCACGGATTAAACCCTTGTGTAGTGTCCCAAACTTAGCATCCAAAAAGCCATCTCTTGTAAACTAAGAACTAGGCTCAACCAAAGGTGTGTACATAAGGTAAATACCAATAAATTATTATTCAATCAATAACTTGATTATTTACTTTGATCTCATAACTTGATAGAGCTTTATGTATATTTATATACTGATTTGGAAGTTTGAATTAAAGGATTAACTGGTTGAATCATAATGATAAAGAAGGCTTATTAGCAACTAAAAGTAGCTGAGGGTGAAATCAAAACTTAGGCTGGAATTCTAAACACTACTACGATTATGTGTTCTAAATTTGTCAGACAATCAAGCAATAGAAACGCAGAATTGATAAAGAGAACAATCA
>CAODLS010517911.1:0-11328 GCA_948243855.1 Flueggea neowawraea
GCATGAAAATTGAATGTAAGGACTGGAATTAGGGCTAACAATTTTCGACATGACCCGAATACACGACTTGACACGAAGTTAAACGGATTTGGATTGACCATAAACAGGTTCAGGTCATAAACAGTTTAACGAATTATCCAACCCGTAGACTCGTTTATTTAATTTCTTTTATGAAATATTTTAATTTATTATTCTTATTATATATATATATAATAAGAATAATAAATTAAATATTTCATAAAAGAAATATATATGTGTGTATATAAGTGCAAGAAAAGAAGATATGAAGATTATTAAAAATGATAATTATGTTTATGTAGAATTAAATTTATTTAAAAAATTGTTTCATGTCTTATGTTGAGAATTATAACTTTTTAATAGACATTGTAATTTTAATTATTTTGTATTTGATTTACCTTTATTTAAAATATTATTGTGTTAGTGGATATTATAAATGAATATTTATTGTTTTAGTTGAAGTTATTTTAATGTTAATTGTGTATTTGTTTGTGTATTATAAATAAATTAAACGTGTTAAACGAATCTTATCGTGTTAAACAGGTTAAAAGAGTTAACATATGACACGTGCCATGTTAACAATAAACGAGTTGTATTCGGATTAGCGTTAAACGGGCTTGGTTTGTAAACATGTCAAAGCGTTTAAAATTCTGATCATAAACGGATTGATTCGTTTATACCCAACCCGAATGCCACCCTAACTGGAATTGAAGGAAAAATGGCAAGATTGAATCTAGATGCAGGGATTGAAGCTGCAGTTTGGAAAATCACATAAAGGGTCCTAAAACCAAAACATACACAGAAGAGGATTCAAAGTCGGATGCAACCTGCCTTGAAATCATAAGGTGTCCGGTGGTGGCGTTCAAGCCAGCCCTGAAACCAAAGAATGCACAAAGTAGGACGCGGGACTGATTTGGTTCATGTTCCACAGCTTTGGCTTATTTTGTGGACAAAAATACCCCTGCTCGTAGGGTTTTGAGTAGACTAGATACAAACTTGAGAGTTACGTTACATATATAACCGCTCTTTTCCCTCCCTCCATGGTCCCAAACCCATTTCATTTTTGCTCTACAATACTCGTGCTCTACAGTACTCTTGCTTCAATATTGCTCTCTTAACACTTTTGCATAACAAATACTCTTCTCATTCTTTCTCTATTTTTTCATTACTTGCTTTCTCTCGTTTCTCTCTCTTGAGAGGTATCTTACTAAGCAATGCCTACTTTCAAAACCAATATGGAGTTGGTATTGAGCTCAAAAGATTAAAACATTTAAGGGCTCATTACAGAAACATACCCAAATAACATATTAATTACGAACTGACGGAGATCATGAGATTTTCACACACGGCGGCCAATTTTAACAGATCATGCGGACGTTCTAGAAGCCTTCTACAAAGACAAAACCTAGCAGATTAAGGCAGTCAACACCATCAATTAAAGCAGCCGCCACCCTCAATAAATTACTACGACCTGCAAAACAACAAAAACATAGCAAGATGTCAGATTTGTTTTTGCCAATTCCCTGCCACAGAACAGAAAAATCAAGAACAGATTTCAACATCAAAAACAAGATTTCAACAAAAAAAGAGCAAACAAAGCAACAGATCGTGGAACAAGAAGGAAAAGAAAAACAAAAGCAATTCACTACAAACAAATCAGAAGCCAAAATCTACATTACGCAGGTAATTCATAACACAAAAAAAAACTCCTACATTATGTTTTAATCGACAGAAATCATGATTGATTTACATAAAAATACATATATTACATTTTATATGTATTTTTACAATTTGAGGAACATAATCACTAAATCTAATGCATATGTTCATGCACTTTTGTACTAAATTTTTTCTTTCATATCTATTTTATAATATGTTTAAATCAAAAAATTCATTTAGTTTTTACTTTGTTGAATACTATTTTTTTATTAATAACAGAGATGAAAAAAATACTTGTTCAAGTTCATTAAAATAGAACTTTGTATAAAAATTTGAAATTCAACAATTCGATCAAACTGGTGAATATACCTGTTATGCACTAAATATGTTGCTCGCATTAATGTAGGTTGGTACTAAACTATTAGGTTCATAACTAGTTTATAACATGTTTATATTAGGTTTATACAAACTAAAACTACAAACTATACCAAAATTCATTTTGTTTTTATACTCTATGTTGAACATTAAATTTCTATTTGTCTAACCGCAGTGAATACAATTTTGTTTTAATTAAAAATAGAGATGAAGCGCATACCTGTTCTGGTTTATTACGCTGGATGGTGGGATGACAATTGGAATTTCACCAATTTTAACAAGAAAGGCGCATTTCGTGAATCTGACAGCACTTACAATGATCTGGTGACAATCCTGCAAAAAATACTACATGTAAACCAACAAGGAAAAATGGTTATACAATATTAACTTGTTCAAGCTTCTGAACCAATGACAATCAATGATGAAGAAAGTTTCCAATTTTACTTTGAAGTGAAAAAAGAAACAACAGAAGTTGCAACATATCCAATCTGTGTATCCACTAAAAAAACTCATATGTAGCTACTAGCTAATCAATCAGCATCACTTCCAACTTTACAAAGGATGCCAAGCGAATCGTCAGCAATATTACAGAACACACAACCGGTGCATACACAAGAATTAGAAGTATGTTCTGACATTAGTGATTATGGAAGAATGTTGAGCAAGCAACTGATACAATCAGAAGACAGTACAGAAAACAAAAAGACATACTGTGATAGGGATATCATTACTGATACAAATCATAAAGATATTGAAATTGGTCAAATATACAAAGACAAACAGACTTTGAAGATTGTTCTGACTTACTATGCTATAAGAAAACTTTCAAAACAGGACAAACATGTTTATAATCAGAAGATTTCGCAACATACATACATGTTCACTCGAAGAAAGGATGGACAATCAGAGACAAGCAAAATCAACAATTATTGGAGAGAAAATCAAGGTAAAATATTTGGAAGTAGACAGGCAACACAACCCGAAAGATATTCAAAAAGACATGAACATGATTATGGACTAGCAATCCATTATCAAAAAGCTTGGAGAGCAAAAGAAAAGATATTGGAATCCTTCAGAGGTAAAGCCTCTGATTCATACAGAATGATACCTAGCTTCATGTACATTTTGATAGTTACAAATCCTGGGTCATATGTAGAAGTCAAAACCTTAGAGGAGGACGACAATTTCCAATATGCGTATATGTCAGTTTATGCTAGTATTCAAGGATGGAAGCAATGCATACCTGTTATTGTTGTTGATGGAACTTTCCTAAAGGCAGCCTACAAAGGGACGTTATTAACAGCTACAACAGAAGATGCAGGTGGAAAAATTTCCCCCTTCGCATTCGTAATAGTGGATTCAGAAAATGATAATGTTTGGGAGTGGTTTTTTCTACAACTAAAAGAGAGTTTCGGAGAAAGACCAGGGTTATGTATAATCTCAGACAGACACGCAAGTATTGAAAAAGCAGTAAAAACAATTTTAACAAAAGCAGCTCATGGCATTTGCATGTATCGTCTACTTAACAACCTAAAATCAACTTTCAGAAGAAGTGAAGACATCTTAAAAGATGCATTTTTTGGGGCAGCTAGATAAACCTCTATTAGGCCTAACAAGCTCCTCATCAAACACATCCACACCCCAAAGAACACAATGTTTCTTTGGAAAATAACTATCCAAATGCAAAGACTCATTCTCAATAGAATCGAGGACAATGTTCTTCAATCCCAACTACATATTCAAAAAAAACAAGAATAAATAGTTAAATACAAATTAAAGATTCAAATCTACACATCAGGTTGACATAGGTTTTATATATATGTAAAATAAACAGTTGGATAACGATTGATATAAAAAGAAATCACTTACAAATTTTGTATCATGACAAAACAAATAGTCCTTCAACACATTTGTATTTGCTGATGAAGAACAAAACCACCTTAGCATTCGAGGAACCATATAACCATTCCTCTCAGTAAAAGAGTTTACAACAAATGGACATGTTTCATAAAACCAAATCTGGAAAATATAAGGTATGCCATTCAATCTGTAATAGTCAAACTTCTTGTTCCTTTTTTCAAAAACATTATTTTTTCGACTAGACAATTTGTTCTTCAAAGATGAAATGGTTACGAAAAAAGATTCCCTACCCCAATAACACTTTTGAAATGCACCCGACTCAATAAGGTCAAAGTCTAAATCTGGAACTAGTTTCATTGACATATTTGTAAGCAACACAAAATGGATAAAATACAAAATGGCTAATTTGAAGGCATCTTGATCTATAGGAAACTGATGCATACAAAAAATTTGACGAACAATTTGTCTATTCACCATTTTAGTATTGGGAAAGAAAACATTTTTAAATCCTACATTACCAGTAGCAAAACTACTTTTCAAAGAAGAATTGAAAACATCTAAACTAGTAATAAAAGAATATTCCCCAATAACAAATCTTAAAAATTTCCACCATGGTTTATCCACAACTCATGGCAATTAGGTTGATTAATCTCCTGAAGCAATAAATTGTGAATAAGTTGCAAATGTAAAGCCACGGGTTTCAAATCCAAAAAAATTCCAAAAACACTCTGACGAAACATTTTCAGCTGACTTGGGGACAAAACATTTTTAATAGTAGAAAGAGAAGATTCAATTTCATCATAAGCTATTTCTGAAGAGAAATGGTGATATGGTGGAAAGTAAAAATCCCACTCCTATTGCAATTTTTTTTAAGAAAAACAATAAGAACAAACAATTATAGCAATCAAAAGTATATTACCAATTAAAGTAAAGATAACAGTTGCATTTCAATTAGCAATAAATAAATAAACAGAAAGCAATGCAGTATGAATAAATAAAAAGTTGCAATAACAGGAGTATATATCAAGTTGTTATTGAGTTAATATTATAATCTTGTGTATAACAAGAACAATTTAAAATGTTGTCAGAAGTATTAAAAATTGTGGTTTAAAAGAAAATTTGGGAACCAAACCATTACAATAACAAACAAACAAATTTGCAAGCATTACAACTTCAATTACAAATAAATAAATGAACAAACTAAAACCATTTAAGCAGGAACAACAAGGGTATATATCAAGTTGTTATTGAGTTAATATTTTCATCTTGTGTGTAATAGTAATAGTATTGCAAAATCAAAGTATGTATCCACTTCATATTAAGTTGATATTTGCATTGCATTAGCAACAAGAAGGAAAAATACATGTTTAAATTAATATTTATATGGAGCAAAAACCGATAAATTACGTGACATCTATAACAAACAAAATGTATAATATTACAGAAACCAAAAGAAATAAACCAATAGGAATATAAACATCAAATAAACTAAATAAATACATTGACGTCATGGAAAGAGTCTTTCACTTGTTTACCGATCACATCATCAACACGAATCTCCGAGTCATTAGCCTTCATTCGCTTTGCCTATGAATAACAACGGAAAAAATATAGATATCTGCAAAAATACACAACAAAAGGATATAATTTAACGAATAGGAAAATGTACCTTTGGGACAACTTGAAAATCAACAACGTCCTCACCATCAAAATATGTTTCCAAATCAACAAATTGGCCTTGTTTAACTTTCTTCACTCTCCTCTTAACGTACATGAGGTATAAACAAGATTGAATAGAAAAATTAAAAATGGAACACATTACAAGATATAAAAAAGGAACAATATGAAAAAAATTATAACCTTAGGAGGTAGACCGAAATCCCTTTCAGACTCAAAGTGACTATCAAGCTCAAAATCACTTTCATCACTATCACCATGTATTGTTGACATCTTAGACTTGTCCGTTCTATTAGTTTTTTCAACTCCCTTCCACGTGACATAAATAATAAAACGCAAAAAAAAACATTCGTAACAATAATAATGTATAAATTGCTTTAAAATTAATAAAAACACCACTGACCTTAGGTCGTTTGCGAGGAGAAACGGTTTTCACAGATTTTGAAGTTTTAGAAGCTTTCTCCATATTTCTAGTCTACAAAGAATCAATAGCAAAACATATATTCACAAAATCCTAAAACACAAAACCTAAACAAACAACTAGCAATTAACAATATGAACCTGTACACCAAAAATATTTAGCGTCTTTGTCTTGTTCATTTGAGGACCAACGGAACACTCAGAGCCACCGGCATCTCCTTCGACAAAGCATTTACGTTTGGCAGAACCAAGACCACCAGAACAATCGCCACTTGTGCTTTTTCGAAGGAGATTTAGGGAATCAGACAAACTTTCTCATAATTTGCGATGTCATGTTCTTGATACTCTCCGGATTTTGACGAATTTTCCACATTAAAACCTAAAAATAACGAACCTTACATTTCCACCAAAAAGAAATTTAGTAAACAACACCAATAATCAAAACGAAAAATAGAACATGCATGTAGAGAAATAGAAGAACAAACCTTAGATTTCAAACGAAATCGAACAAACCAGAACAGATGAATGTGCAACTCGAAAGAAAACTGAAAAGAGAGAGGAAACGGTGGTGTGAAAATCAAAAAGATGAGATAAGAACAGATGAAGGATCGAAAGAGAGAAAACGACAGTGCAGAATTGAAAAGAAAGGCATAGAGACGAAAAGGCGGTGTGGAACTGAAAAGAAAGGCAAAAAGACGAAAAGGCGGTGGCAAATAAAAGACTGGAAGAGAGAGAAAATGACGGTTTGGATATGAAAAAGAAGGGAAGAAAAATGAAAAGGAGGTCAAATATTTAATTCAAAATTTGAAACAATAACAGAGAAGGAAATTGCACGGAAAATGATAAATTGACGAAAAGCCGAAGTCCGTAAAGTTAAGAAGTGTCTCTGTTTTAAGAGTAATTTTTAGGCTGAAAATTAAGAAAAAAGGTACAACAACGTTAAGTTGGAATTGATGGTTTAAATTGCAATTCATAGTATAATTAATCCAACATTTAATAGCCTGAGTCCGACCCTGGTCCAATCTGGACTGTTCTAGAACTTTTTACTTTTGTTTTGTAAAAAAAATAAAAATATTCTAGAGATTATTCGGTCCTCAAATCAGGCCTTAGTGAAGCATAGTCGAATTCTTGCTTCGTAATTATAAACTTCTACGTTGGGTAGTACCCTTCACATCAAAACATGATTATTATTTAGTCTAGAATACTGTATAAATCTATTAAAAAACCTTCTTGGACAACTAGTAGCTAACTGATAATATGCTCCAACAATATATTATGTTAGAAATTCAAATTAAAATTTTGTTATCTTCTTTCATTAACACTTAATTTAGTCTGTTAGTAAACTGAAAAAAAAACAGTTAATGATTTAATGATTTTCTGGCTTCCTTGCATCATGTGACTTGCCAACTACAACCAAAGAGATTCAGCTTGTCGTGGTGGACAAATTGGGCATGTTTGTTAACAATTAAACCACTATCGAAATATTTTTCTAAATACATTTTAAATGTGTTGATTTGTGTTCTGTCTTGTGATCAGATTTGCATAACACTGGGATTCTTGCTTATGCTTCTAGCTCCAAGTGTTGCATTGAGAAATTTGATACTTCAAGGAATGAACTTGTTGATACAGAAAGACATTGCAAGTAGTGGTGGCCAAACTTGAACTGGTTCATATGAATCGGACAAGAACCGGAAGTGAAAAACCGGTCTGAAATCGGCCAGCCCGGAATCAGTCCCAAATTGGGACAAAACTTCGCTGGCTGGTTTGGTTCAGATTTAAGATTTTCTTGAATCTTGAACTGCCGGTTAATCGGTGATTTTGAATCGACTATTGAACAGAAAGAATAAAATAAAATAAAATAAAAAAGTTATTTGTAAATAATTTATTTATTTTTTTAAATGAGAAACTTGTATCACTACTACAGATATTCTAACCGTCTTTGCTCCTACTAAAGATTGAATTCTTAACTTCTTGGTACTGAAATTGACTCTAATATTAATACGCTACAAGTCCATTGGTATAGGATAAGATCTTAAATTCCTTCTAAAGATATGAGCATCTCAATTTCCATAAAGGGATGTGCATCGGTTTTTCACTTTTTCTTTTGTTTTAAGTAAACAACCTTATTTCTTTTAATTAACCAAGTTAAAAGATTATAAGATGCTAAACTCTCTTCTCAAAATCTTGGGACATATATTAATCCGCAAAATAATTGAAAAACGAAAAGAATAATTAAAATCAAAATAATCACTAATCTATGCCCAATTTCGCATGCAAGATTGACAGAACTAAGTTACGCCACCACTAGGGAGAATACAAAGATTTATTGTACCAATAGACTTGTAATTCAACAGATTTTTCCACCCTGGTTTTCATTGTCTTAGTATAAGAGTTATGGCCTTGTAAATCAACAGCATTCAGAATCCAAATCAGTAAAGGTAGAAAGTGACAGCGATAAATGAGGAAAACTTCTATTGTTCGCAAGAATTTTGAGACTGCGCTTCATTTACAACATTGCTTTGACACCTGGACAAAATTTCACCGAAATTACTCAACTTAATCTACAGATTTAAGTAAGAAAAAGACTCTTGGAGAAACCTATGGTTTCATGTACTGGCATCCCCCTAATCTTTTATTCATTTTCTAATCTAACAGGACTTTGTATAAATGAATCTAAGTATCCATACAGCCAGAACCCACTAGTTTCTTCATGTTGCCTTTGGCACTTGTTCATCATATATTAAAATGTATGAGCCTCTCCATGAATGATTTCTGAACCTCATACTTCACCTTCTTGGTGATTAGAACTTGCTGAATTTTGCTGAGCACTTGCCGGCAGTTGCTCAGGTGGCGTTGTGTTCTGAGAGTTTTGCTGTTCATGCAACTGGGCAGCACGCCAATTTCCTCTCCATCCATCTATTTCACTTACAAAAGAAGTGCCAGCCATCGTAACTCCAAACCCAGTAAAAGTCGCAAGGAGAATAGATAGAACACCTTGCATATGAAGCTGAAGATGCCATAGCAGCACAGGTAAAAAGAAACAGAAGAAATTCTATAGCCAAGAAGTATTTGAAGTAAAACGCAAAAGAAAAAGATAAAAGACTGTCTGTAAACCACGTTGCAGTGATATAGTCAATCAATGTGCCAACTAAAAATTCCTGATTCCAGACTATTGTAATGAGACCCCAAAATGCAATTACTTCCACTTTAAAATAATATCAATTAAGATTTGGAGAATTCCTCAATGATTGTATGTGATGTCTTACCAATGAGTATAAAATGTGAGCAGAGAGGACCACCAATCCAAACTGAACTGCTGCATATACCCAGACAAACTTTCTCCTTACTAAGCAAAAATCCCAAAGAAGCTGGTGAGCTAGTGAAAATAACTGACATCAAGAAAACCAGGATTAATTATCAATAGCAAAGCCTACCCATCGTGGTCGACGTCATGGATGCAAGAAGACCTAATATACATGAAAAGGGAGAGAAATGGCAATTGCTCCAGATCCAATTTTGCCCACCTGTTCACATGACAAGATTAGATGCATCTTTCGAGTGATAAGAAAAAGAATCTATAAGTTGCTAAATTTACCAGAAGTTGCTCGAGGAAACAAAAGTAAGCAAGCATGCTTACAATCACAAGAATTGGAACATCCTGCAAGACTCTGAAAAACAGAATATCTCAAAATGTTAAACCACATTCCGAAGAAAAATTGCAGAATATAATGAGAGTGAGTTGAAAGAGTCAGAGGATGGTGCATAATTGCATCATCAAGTATTCTAATATACAAATTGGCATAGAAAAAAAGCTTAAGGTTTCAAGTTGCTTCTCAATAGTCATTGGACTTGAGACTAAAGTCAGTTCAGAATTAATTGCTCCAACTGAAAATAAATAGCCTCTAAATTTTAAAGTGCACAAAGCTTCATCTGTAACGTAAATGTATTTCTATATTGTGCGGACATATCCAAAGCCATCAAAATTATTGCAAAAGATGAATAGCTTCACTTGCCTGTATGGAGCAACCTCTGTATTCAGAGTTATATTTCGACGAGCCTGAACATTTTGAACTCGTAAAAGAGTGACGGGCAGATTTTTTACATCTTGCTTGCACACATCACAAGTTTTATTGCCTTTTATGCTAAACCATTTTATAGCACATTCTTTGTGTGCAAGTGCAAGGTCACCCTTGCAGCTGCATTCCATTTTCAGGGTATCGGCACCTTCCCCTAGTTCTACCAAGCAGATTCTGCATACAGCTTCTTCTTTGGCAATATGTTCATCACCAACATCATTTTCATCTGAACCACAAGGCTAAGATAAGGTAAAGGTTGGTTACCACTAATTATCTAACAAAATGAACACTAAAAATCAAAATCAAAATCAAAATCAAAATCAAAATCAAAGTATAGCAATTGCAAAATTGATTCTAGTTTCCAAAAGGTAAAATTTTACCTGAAATTTTACTAAAAATTAGACTGACTTATTCCATTTCAATTCACACTAGCTATTACACTATGATATATCTTGATAGCATTCAAGATCCACATAATACAAAGGTTACAACTAAAACCATATCTCACTCAGTTAGCTTATCCACATTACTTATTGAGAGGGGTTTAAGTATTCTAGCAAACTATGGGGCAGAAAAAAGTCCGAGTTAACTTTTTTTAATTTTTGCTGGAATTTCATATCAATTGAGAACAAAAAAAATATGCCATTGGATGGTATTTACCAGTGTCAACCCGAGGAGATGCTTTCGAGGTAACAGATCCCTCAACTGCACGTGGAGTAGTTGGAACCACACGAAACATGCCGCATACAGAATCCCCTTGGCCTACGCTTTCCTCTTTATAAATTGCAGGGACAGAATGTGAACGATGAATTGGAGGTAAAGCTTCCCCTTTCTGTAAATATGCAAACCTCTAGGAATCAATTGGATAACCAAATTAAGAAAAAAAAAATTATCCAAACACATACAATCTTGTAATCATATGTCATCAATCACAGAAGAGGTTAATACTCACAGGACGACATAGTGGACTAAGTGCATTCCCTCCATGCATAGACTCTGGATTGGAGTGAGCAATAGGAGTAACAGGTAAGGATGATGAATTCTTTATCCTAGGCGTAAAAAGCTTAGTAAAAGACATTGTCCTGGAAAAGAAAGGCTTCTCCCTTGTTGCTGGCGGCAATGAACCTCCTAATGCCAGGATGGCAGCCTTCTCAATATCTGCAGTGGTATTCCTATATTTGAAACTTAACTTTGGAAGGAGATTTCTTATGCTTGATTTATTTCTTGATGGACCTGGCGACTC
>CAODLS010517942.1:0-11062 GCA_948243855.1 Flueggea neowawraea
GTCTTTTTACCGGGGCATTTATTTTATTGGATAACATAATTTTGGGCCATATAAGGCCCACATTGGATGTGGATTCGGCCTGAACATGGACTTAATTATCAGAAATTAAATGAAGAAAATAAGGAAAGAGGTTGTGTTGGAAAATGACTCTTAAAACCTAAGCTAGTTTGGTTAAACTAGGACACTACATTTGAATGTTGTATGGCCAGTTTTTTGTGATTAATTCCAGCAGATATTGTGGTGTTTTAAGTGCCTAAAAAACTGAATATATATGGGGACTTTAGGGTTTTATTGATGGATAAATTCGGCAGCCAAAACAAGTGCAAAACCGTGACTCTTCTTCCAACAAAAACCTCTCTTCTCTTCTCTTCTAGGTCCAGCTGAATTTAAGAAGGAAAAATAGAAGAAAATCCCTTTCTTCTTTCTTTGTAAACATCCATATCAAGTTCTGGTTGTGGCAAATAGAAAGAGACATCATTCTCTTTGCTTAGAGCCAAAGCCGAATGTCCTAGGTGTCTTTGGACATATTTTGTTGTTGCTAGCACATCATCTTTACCACATAGTTTTGTGTGTGTGTGAACGTAGAGAGGATTAGCGATTCACAGTCCTTTTCATTGGCATCAAGGCAATGGGAAAGGTACCTTAACTTTGTTTCGGTACGAGCTCTATTGGTGCTTAAAAATTCGGCGCACATAGCTCAAGTGAGAAGGTATAAAATTCTGCATCCTTGTTTCTTTGTTATTATGTTTTGATTGTGGTTTTTTTGTGAGTGTATCTTGGCTGGTTTTCGATGAACATTGTTTGCTTCAGCTGTGTTAAAGCTGATTTAATGTACATCGAAACGTTACAGTTTTCTAGATGTAACATACACATCCCTGAAACTTGATTTTAACTGATGGAGTAAATGGAAAAAGCAAAATGACCTAATTACCCGTACTTAAAAATGAAAACCCAAATTCAATGCTCATTTGTACGCTTTCTCGATCTCTCTCTTCTCTCTCTCCGACTTCTTTCTTCCACCTCTCTTTCTCCCAATCAAAACAACAAACCGTAATTTCATCCACAATCTCTCTCACTCTCTCTCTCTCACACACAGAGTCGCTCTCTCTCTTTCGGCCCCTCACTCTCTCTTCCAATCGTTCTCTCTCTCGCTCCCTCACCACCATCGCACTTCAAATTCAATTTTTGTTAGTTTTGTTTTGGTGGCTGGTGGTTGTTTCAGTGGCTAGTGGCAGTGGAGGGGGATAAGAAGGGAATGGAGATGGAGCTGGTGCTCGGAGAAGAGGAAGAGGAGGAAAAAGATGGCGGAGGAAGGGTAAACCCTCACTATAGACTAGGTCTTTTATTCTTAGCGAACCCATCAAAAAAATTACAATTGAAAAAGTCGAGACGTCGGAGACATTTTTTTCTGAGGAGGAGGCTTCGTCGACTGGCTCCTCAGAAAAAAGGGTCGCCCGGCTCATCCTCGGAATCCAAAAATAAAACAAACAGATAAAAAAGGAGTATATTCCTCTCCCTTAATGTCTTTCCACTTTCGTCGTTCAGGAACAAACACTTTGCTTTGACTTGTCTTGTGAGCCTCCTTTAGCTTTTCATTACAACCCTGTCTACGCGCATTCTGCAGTCCTCTACGTGCACAAATGTGAGTGAGTCTTTTAACAGAATATCTCAGCATTAATCTACGTACCTTGAGCCTTATTTAATGCACTTAGTAAAATCCTGGAACATTCTAGTTTTTGATACAACTCATCTACGTGCCTTGCACACCATACTGTGCGCTTAGTATAATGACACCAGGTCTTCTACGTGACTTGCTTCTGTTCTATGCATGTAGAGTTTAATCCTTAAATATTCCAGTGGGCTCTATACTTCTGATACACCTCGTCTACGTGCATTGCATACAATACTACGCGCATTACTTCTGGTCTGTGCACTTTGTATTTGATTTTACTTTCATAGTTTCCATTCTAACAAACCCAATATATCTCTGACTTGATCAACGTGCATGGATAATAGCACAAAGTGCATAGATCGTGATTCAACGTGCTTAGAGGGTTGATCAACGTACATAACTTAACTATTTCAATTATTTTGTTAAATCTTCAAAACTTAGAAGGAATTTACATGTTGATCAAAACTGGCTCAACAGAAATCAGCTAGGTGTGCTATTAAAGTGAATCTAAAAAACGCCTATCACACTATTCCTTGTGACTTCATTGAGGATTGCTTACTTTGTCAAAATTTTTCTAATCAATTTATTTGGTGGATTATGAGTTGTATTAGGACTTCGTCATTGTCGGCTATGATCAAAGGTAGTCTTGAAGGATTTTTTCCAAGGAAAGAAAGGTCTACGCGCAAGAGGGTTCGATGTTTCCTCTTTTATTTTTCATTGCTATAGAGTATCTTTTGAGGAGTTTCCATCATATGCTGCCAAAGAAATTTTATTACCATCCCAACTATAAAATCCCTAAAGCTTTGTTATCTTTGTTTTGCTGAAGACCTACTCGTTTTTTGTGGAGGTATTGTTCAGGCTATTACAGAGGTTGTTGGTGCTTTAAAACACTTCAAAGAGGTCTCTGGATTGTTTGTAAATAACTTTAAAAGCATGGCCATTTTGTGTGGTGTGAAATAGTAGAATAAGAGGAGTATGTTAGATATGTTAAAGTTTTAGGAGGGTTCTCTTCTAGTCAGGTGTAATGCCCCGAATTTTTCTTCTATAAATATTGAATTATTAGAATTTTTTTTATTATAGAATATGAATAAATCCTTTAAGTTATGAATGAAATAATTGGGACAATTATTATGTTGAGAAGTAGGAAGGAATTAAAAATTTTAATGATGGTTGTGGTGACTTTTGAAAAGAAGAAAGGAGAATGGTTAGTTTGTAAATATAATAAAATAAAAGGGGAAAATAAAAGAAGATGGTAGATTTATTGGAGGAAGTCGATAGAGAAGTGGAAAGAAAGAAGGAGAAGAGAGGAGGAGAGTGAGAGGGAAGAGAGAGAAATTTTCAAAACGCAATAACTTGAGTTCTAGGCATCCAATCAACGAACCGTCGAAACCAGTGATGACCCATGAAACCATCGAAATCCGACGACAATGAGGGAGGAAGTCAGGATGGTTTTTGGGAGATTTCTAGCAAACTGGGAGGAGTTAGGACGTAAGGTTGCCACCATTGGACTCTTCTCATCAAGAACTACTGATCTTGGTTGGTGGTCAATTTTCTACCGAGATTTCGGTGACCGGCCGACGATACTTCGACGAATTCCCAGTAAGACTTCCTTCCGATTTCAGCAGTGAATTTCAAAAAAGTTGGGACCAATATTTAATGGGTAAGCTGAGACTTTAAAGAGTTTAGGTGATTTGTTATTTATTATGGATTTAATTGGTGATAAATTATTATGAATGTTGGTTGTTGATTATGATAATTAGATTAAGAAGTTTAGCGTGACATTAGATGACTTAGGGCGATTGATTACGAGATATGAATTGTTATGGTGTTTTTGGAATACTTTGCATTTAGGGACCAAAATGGAGTTTGGGATTTATATTTGAAGATTTATTTGAATATTTTGATATTTGGGTATTTAAGAATGATTTTGTTGCATTAAGAATTATTTATTAATTTGAAATGTTTTGAGGACCAGTTGGTATTTTTTCTGAAAGCAAGAGGATCAAAGTTTAATTTAATACCGAGTTGTGATTTTTTTGCTTATTATATTAGAATTTTGTCTGCAATGAGTTTTTGGGCATTGTTTGAGGATCTGAGTCTGCATACGCATGTGGATGCATTTCGGTACAGTCACATTACTAGTATCACATTTTTTACTTTGTTTAATATTATTCTATTTCAGCTCAGTTTGTTGTTCAAAGTGGTCAGTCATCCACTGATGTTTGTTATATAGTCAACTCTACTATGTGATATCTGACTCTTGTCCGAGATTTGGATTGGCTCGGCATCCAAGTGAATGAAATAACAGTTTCAGACACATAAGCTGTGTTTTCAAACTCTGTATGTAGTTTTTGTTGTGTTTGGCTATGATCTGAAATTGGACTAATAATTATTTGGCTAATTAATAATCTGGATTATGTGATTATTGATTTACAAAATTTCTGTTTTTGATATGTAATAATTAAATATGGCATATATAAATATTTTCTACAAAATGATTTATACTTTGCATGTTCATCTGTTAATATTATTTATTTATAATATTCTGATTTGGGACACCTAGTTACGAGGTACGTAGCGTTTGGTATACCAATACTCTGTCAAGGCCCTAGTTACCGGGGTAATGGGGTGATCGTGTATCCGGCCAGATACATACTCTATTTCGTCTGGTGATAGAGTCCACATTATTATTCTGTCTGTTCTAATCCCATATTCTGATATATATATATATATATATATACTTTTGATATTGTCTAAGTGCATGTTATATGCCCTGAATGAGAATGTTTTGGTGAAATAATTTTTTGAAAGCTATTATGTATGTAGCGTGTATACTATATGATATCTTTGTGTATACGTATGCGGTATATTTTTAAACTATTTTCAAAACGGTTTATGTGAGGTCTGGAGCCAGTCTGGAGTGTATTTTCTTCACTATAGATTCTTGCCCCTTTTATTCTTTTGTCTATCTATAAACCTATTTTTCAGGTGATACTTTTGATGCTCAGCAAATGTCCGATTCCTTAATCTCAGTGAAACATTTTTGATAGTAGTGAGTGACCCGCATCCGGGTTTTACTTTTGTTTCTTTCATTAGAGCTCCACATCGGGTTGTTGTTGGGTTACTGGGCTACATTTTGTATTTTGGATATTGATTTTACACTTACTCGATATTACCCTATTAAATTTATATTCATTTTATATAAATACATACTTTCAGTATAAAATATTTTATAAATTTTAAAAATTTGGATTGATGGATAATTTTGGGTAGAATGTCTGTATCTCTGAGGCTTGTGTGAGATGACCCAGACTCTCTTAGACGGTTCACCTTGTACGCCGGTCATGGTTCGAAAACAGGTCGTGACAAAGGTGGTATCAAAGACTTAGGTTTCGTAACTCTTGGACAATTGTGTACTCTGATACCAAAGGTGGTATCAAAGAGTTAGGTTTTTGTATTGTCTAGGTCGGTGTGGAGTATAGGTATGTTTGATTGAGTCAATATAATTTGTCTCTATATACCCTTCTGATATGTACATCAGTACTATGGCAATCGTTAGCAGTTTGGCATTCGCACTGTACATGCGTTATGTTTGTCTGTATGCAACATCCCGGCATCCGCATTGCATGGGCATATTGTTTGACTTTGCTCTATTGGAAACATATATGGATTTGATGACTAAGTTAATTAAGATGGATTCAGATTGATTTGTCTGTATGACAGAGACGATCTAGATTTTATTATGGAATTATGAACTAGATTGGGGACTTGATTTTATTAGACTTTGGAATTCAAATATTTGATAGATGATCCTTGGGGGTTGATCAACAAGGTTGATTGAGGTTTCTAATATTATAATAAATGATGTAACAACGCTATTTGAGAATAAAGGAATTCAATGTTAACCTAAGTACAACAAGTTCGAGGAATTGTTTCATAATTACAGTAACCTTGGAATACGAAACTTTGGGTTGGTTCATAATCATACGTGGGGCATGATCAGAGTGTGATATATTTGAGGAAATTAGCTGGTAAGTCTGGTAATTATGAATGATAAATTTTGAGTTAATTCAGGAATCATGATATGAGATTACTAGAATTGAGATTAATTTGTCAACGTGATGAGTAGTAAAGATATTTATAAGCTTTCGAGGAATAAGGAAAAGCGGTGAATATATTGATAAATTGGATTCGTCAAGGAAATGAAATTGAGGCTTTCTGGTGATAACACATTTTCATACCAGTGCGAATAATTAGTTGAAGACTATGACAACCTTGGATGACATAATTTTGGGTTAATACATCTGCATACATTCTATTTTGTTAGATGTATGAGCTGATATTGTTGGTAAATGAGTAATATGATGGGTGACAAATGTTATTAATTATTAGGGAGATTTTCAATGAATATACTAATATAATCAAGGAGTTAAATTCAATATGACTAATGTGTGGATATAGATTTCTGGTAGAAAATTGTTGACAGTTCGGTGGCCACGACTAGATTTAAGGATCAATTAGTTTTCACGAGAATGACATTTTTGGAAGTGATAAATATTAGCATTTCAGGATGTTTAATTTTATTGCATAATACGGTAATCGATTTAGTTAGCTTGATCTTGGGAGACTTTGAATGTAATAGACTTAAGTCAATATAGAATATGACAAGAGTCGAGAAAGGAATTTGCATAACTACAAATTGGGAGACTGTATAATAGGTGATCATTGTCAGATGATAAAAGGATGTGCGATTGATTTGACATGATATTGTAATTGCAAAAATTTGACCTATAATGTTGAGAGAGAAAACTATATGATAATTTGATTTGGGACTACTATATGGTATGGCGATGTTACACTCTATGGTAGAATTTGATGCGTATGGAATCAGTTTAGATTCTTGTAATCTATTTGAGGTTTAATGCTAATAAATATGGAGTTGGATTTTTCACAGTTTTTGTATCAGTTAGTAATGGTGGAAGAGAGAATATTCAGTGTAATAAGTATGGTTAGGATCCATTTAAGGTTGTTTGACCCTTATGGACTTTTCTGGTATATGTATTTGTTTGATTTATAATGTTGACCGTAGATGCTTTGGTCAATGAGCATTATGGTTCACATGCATACAATAATCATTTTTTATTTACTCAGTTCATGCATATTATCCATGTATTTGCATACATTAGAGTCGGTTAGACCCTAGTTTATTTTTTCCTTTGCTATAAAGGAAGGATTGTACCATCATGAGATATGTTAGAAATCTCGTATAACTTTAATTTATCTACGAAGAAGATTGCTTATTAGTCTTATTTAGCTTTTCGTTTGTACCTGATGCTTAATTAGAGAGAGACATTGCTCTGTTGGTTTACTAATGGTGTAAGATATGAGTATGTAAGGAAAATGACAAGAATTTTACGATGACTCAATCTGAGGAACTACTCAGGATTTGAGTAATAATTAACGAGGAATGTGATCCGTTCATATAGGAGTGAGATACTTTTAAAACCTAGATGGTGAGATAAATACCATGAATGGAGCATAAATTCAATTTGAGAAATAGAAATTGAGCTCGTACGTGAGTATTGTGTCTGAATAGGAATTTAAGGAAAGATATTATTGGACATGAATTTGGTAATGCTTAAGGTGGTAGTTAAGAGACAAGTCTGTATAATATTGATACCATAATTGTCCGAGGTGTTATACATCTTAATTGGATTGCGATACATTCGATTTATCCTTTGATAAAGGATTTGAAATGATTAAGAGATAGAAGTACAGTTTGATAAGAAGAATCTGGTAGTTAGTGTTTAGGATCTGATTGTTTTTGTGAAAGCATGAACCTGACAGGAGGATGTTTTAGCGTTATTGATATCATGCTATTCGATATATAGTTGAACAAAAATATACGTATGATATATGGTGATGGAGGATGGTAATAGGCATATTAGTCAAACAGTCTAAAGATAAGAATAGTCTGTAATTGGAAACCTGGTAATAATTGCGGTAAGATTATTCCAGTTTCTGATATCTTGCATGGAATCAAACGTCTTTGGCAAGACTTGAGTAATGAGGTTAAATTCGATTACTAGTTTGATTGAATGATTATAAATGTTTTTGCTACATTTGATCGTACGTTACGAGTTGGTTTATGAATTTCAAATTTAATTCAGACTATGAGTTCAAAGAACTTATACTAATTAGTTATGATCATTCTTGTTACCCTCTTGGTTTGAGGTTAGATGTTTGTGATGAGGATTATATATTGAATATGGTAGATATAGAGACAATAGTGAAGTTGCAAACAAGGTTTGAGGAATTAAGTTGCATTCAATTTATAGTTCGACTTGAGTGATTCAAAAATAGTTATGACTTTGGATATGATTAGAATTTGATAACAAATATATGGGATGACATATGGAGTTGGGTCATTTGGACCAGTTTATTAACTGGGTATGATGAGACTATGGGATTTGGATATCAAGTGAATAAATTCTTGAGTTATTTAAGTCGTCTTCAATAGTGATAATTGAGTATGCTTGGTATTCGTTGCAATTGGGGTTGCCATTTGAGTTAGAAAATACAATCGTGATTTTTGCGATGATTTTTTTAAAAAAATTAATTAGGTTAATTTCTTTGCTCCATGAGTCAGATGGATTAGTGGGAATTTTGATGCTCTGTCTATGACTGATGCTTGAGGTTATATTTTCAAAAAATGGTTTTCAGTGCTTTGGATTTGATATCGAGTATGTACAGATTTGGGTATAATAATGAGATAAGATTTGAGACTCGATATTTTAGTCTGTGGTCAGTGTTCGGGAGATTATGTATCTTTGCAGTGATGACCAATGAAGGTCATGGTTTATCACGGAGATAGTAGGTTGAGCCAATGTACATTTGATTCATTTGATATTTTGGCTATGAGAGCTATTCTTTTAGTTTGCCGTTGTACGTTTTTGCACTTCAGATATATTCTTTTGTTTTTGGATATCCTTGAACCTTCAAGTATTAGAAATTTTGTTTCTCAAGTGTTCTGTTTCAGATTCGTTCTGTGTCTAGTTTTTGCTAACAGTTGATGGTTAGATATAATATGTCCTCTGATAAGCCATCGGTAACCATTCTTTAGAACCATTATTTGCCTTTCCGGTGTCCACACTTGTTCGTTTCTGCATATGCACTAGTTTGTACCCTCTGTCTCAGTAGTGACAGTTCTCAATATCTTATGTCTTTGTTTCTAAATATTCAACAATCATTTTTGCATGTCTGTAATCACGACATACATATGTATCCTCTGTTTCTGCATCTGCATTTTTCAGTATCTTCTGTCTTTGTCTTTGTTCATGCGTTTTCAACATATTTTGCCTCTATCTCTACATTCTGTCTCTGTATAATCTGCATCATTTTCTGCGTGTCTGAGTTCGAGCGAGTTTGAGCTTTGTTGGGTTCGTGATTTGATAGTTGCAGTTAGAATCTAGTTGCATTCAGTTATGGAAGTTGCATTCAAATTGCAGTCAGCTGATTTATGTGAGTTTCTAGAAGAAGTCAGACGGCTAACAAAGCTCAAACATGTATATATATGCTTACAGCTTCACTATTTGTTGAGCCAGTATAGATACACAAATATTCTCCAAACATTCTATGCTTTCTGCTATTTTTCTTTACTGATTTAAGTTTATGGTAGTAGAACAGGACCTTCCTGCTTTCTGATTACTTCTGCTACCTTACTTTGATTCACTCTAAGTAATCATGAGTTCAAAAGGAATCTCAGATCAAGTGAGTTCCTGAGACATAGCAGGCTACAAGATGATCCTCTTGTGATACAGAACTCGGATCTCCGTAGCATGATCCTAGTGGCGAACCAGCTTAGTGAAAGAAACTACCTCTAGTGGAGCAAAGCAATGCAGCTTCCTCTTGAGCTAAGATCAAGCTCGGTTTCATCAATGGAACCATTCTCACACCTGATCGAGGTGATTAAGACTATCAGCCCTGGAGAATAATAGATGACGCAGTGATGTCATGGATCCTTAATTCAGTCTCAAAAGAGATATCAGATGCATTCCTGTTTGCTAGGAACTTGAAGGAAATGTGGGAAGATTTGAAGAATCAAGTTGGTGAAAGCAACTTGACTCTAACTAACTGCAAATTGTATGTACATGTGTGCTGCTGTATCTGTTAATAAATTTTATTAATCATATTGTACGTTCTGTACGTGTTTTTGAGGTTATAGCTGAATTCATTTGTGTGAGTATTTTGTGAAGTTATTCCTGCATTTACTGAACTAGATTTCTTGATGATAGCTTAAAGAGGAGGCTTTTCTTTTTTTCAGGATGCATCACTTATTTTTTGTCATGGACAATCTGATGACGTTGTCAACAACAAAGAAACGAAAACTGATGCAACCATTCATCTTGAAAGTGCAAGAGTTGTAAAAAGTCAAGTACAAGATAAGAGTCCATGCACAAGTTCATGTGAGAATCGGTTGAATTATTCAACCACTTTCAATTCAAAATTCAACAAGGCAAAGCATACGGCATACAAGAGGAAGACCAAAAGTACATTGGCTGCAAGAAGTTCAAAGGAGAAAAGCTTGCTAAACTTTCCTCCTCTGCAGAATGTCATGAAAAGTCAACATCTCACGAGCAATCAAGTGGAGAAAATTTCACCAGCTGTATGCTTACTAAACACTGGAGCAATCCTGTGGCTGGAGACTATCCTTCTGTTGAATCTATGAGCCCCATCAGTGGAAAGGTCAGTGCAATTCTATTTTCATTAGTTACATTTTTATACAGAAGACATACCAACCAGAAGGGACCTATTTGACATCACAAGAGCGTGGGCAAGGGTTATATAAAATATAATGATCACAAGGTTATATTCTACAGTCTATTAACTTGATCAGATTAGTTGCATGAATATTTGCAGCTACATTTATTTATATACACCAGCAGGAATTATTAGATTTTCTTAACTAAGATTCAAATGAATGCATTTGATTTCTCATCTCCTTGTTTGTTTACTCGTTTCAAAAGTACTTCTAATGAGGATTTTTATCTTACGGATGCAGGTTGCTTATGAAGAAGAAATTGCAATGGGGATGACATGATTGATTCCGTAGAAAAAACTGAAGCACCGCAGAATTTAGAGCTTACGGGTCAGCAGGTTTCAGCATCAAGTATGCATTTTGTTGTTTGCCTGGTGTATATTGGATGTTCCGATTTCCTTAAGAATGGAAGTTTAAAAGGATGTCTACTAAGAAACATTTGCTCCTCCTTTCTCAACTGACCATATGGCAACAAATTGCCTCTTAAATACTTGTGGCACTAAGATTGTTGATCAGCCTCAATTGTTATGCTCAGAAGGTATGCATGTTGTAACAACTATATGATCACATTT
>CAODLS010517980.1:0-14591 GCA_948243855.1 Flueggea neowawraea
CCCTTCTGTTTTACTCATTATACTGTGCTTTTATTTTGATAGTTGAGGAGAATGGTAGTTGATGTGTTATTATTGGTAGTTAAATTTTATCAATAAAATAATTAAGGTGGGAGTGAGATGTGGAGGATGGTTGGAGGGTGCACAAAATTTCAGATAAATAAACATAAAAAGTAGAATAAAATATAATTATTTAAGGAGTCTAATGAATAGCATGGTTGGACATGCTTTTATCACACTAGATAGGGGTTAACAAAAAATCGATCGAACCGAAATGTTATAAACCGAATCGACAATGAAATTGAAGCTAACTTGGTAGATGTAGATGAGGAATTGCAAAAACCAAAAGGTTCGGTTTGGTTACGGTTTTATCTATTCAAAAAGGAACCGAACTTAACCTTTTTTATACTATTATGTTGGTTTTTACATATACATATGTTCAAAACCTATACAAAATCGACCAAACCAAACCTAAAACAAACCAACCAAGCCATTTATCAACTCTGATTTTACTTATATTTTAAACCAATTAAACCGACCGAACCGAACAAAAAATAACTGAACCAAACCAAAAGTTAAAACCAATGGTTTAACTACAGATGACCAGAGAGTAAAACCAAACAGTTTGATTCGGTTGGCAGTTTATCCACAAAACCGAACCAAACCGAACCGTATGCACCCCTAACACTAAATACGAGAAATACAGCCTTACTAAATGGTTGATCCACAAAACTCATTCTAAATCAATTAATATTCTTTTTTTTAATTGATCAGTCAATATTCTATACGTCACACTCTCCCAACATATAAATACTTGGTTGCATAAATCATAAGGTACAAGGAGCAAACCTCATTACTTTGGAAAAAAAGAAGAAATTTAATTCCTAACCTGTCATCTCTCTTTACCTTCTAACATTTTCACCTCCTTCTCTCCTTCTTTTTACTTCTAGGTCTGTAAATTAACTTAGGGCATCCACAATCCTTATACCCATTTTGGTATGGTTATAATGTCACATCAACTTTTCATTAAACGCTATCTTCATTAAACCCTCTCTCCCTATCCTTATAATCCATCATAGGACCAATAATTACTTCACTACTCATTTAATTTATTTATACTATATAATGCCTACATATATTTATTTAATACACTAATTTCATATTTTAATGTAAAATAAATTAAATTTTTAAAATTAAATTTTGAATTATTTTAGATAAACTATTTATTATAAAAATACAAATAATTAAATAATTAAAATAAATAATTAAATAAAATAATTAAAATAATTAAATAAAATAATTAAAAAGAAAAAAAAAAACAAAAAATAGAGGAAGGGAAACATATGGAGTCCACTTGTCAGGTGGATTAAAGACCTTATGCCGAAGGCACTTGCCTTCCTTATAAGGCAACCATTCTCTTTCCTATGGTCATATGGGCTTAATGTCTCCACATTGAACCCGCATAGGACATGCTCTTAAGGCATCCACAATGCTTTATACCCATTTAAGTGTGATTGTTATGTCACATCAATTTTCTATTAAACTTTTTTTTCATTAAATTCTTCTCCTATTCTTATACTATTTTTTTTACTTCTCCATAGGATCCATAACCACTTCACTCTTTATTTAATTTATTTATAATATACAATTCACAATAAATATATTAATTTAACATACTAATTTTATACTTAAATGTAAAATAAATTATATTTTTGAAATTATACTTTAAATTATTTTGGATAAATTAAATATGTGAATGTTTCAAAAATAATATTTTCTACAAATTAGTGTCAAGTGAGTAAATATTAACAAAAATTCGTAGGTTAAAAAATAACTACATTCGATGGAATAAAACAATAAAATACATTAAGAAAATGATTACAAATTCATTAAGCAAACAATTCAAATAAAAAAATACATTGAAAATAATGCAATATATTAACTTAAAGTATATTACTTGATGATATAAAATCCTAAAATATATTAACTGTAATAATACCTAGATTAAAAATAAAATACAACACCCTAAACTACATTAATTCATGCCATGTTTTTTTCATAATTTCACAAAAAAATTTGTGCATTTCAAGTTGTTTGGGAGTCATGGTCGAAGTATCTCTCAGCAATAAATCAAATTCGGCAAACTGTTTTAATTCTTGTCCAATTTGTATTTTGACTTTCAACTTTTCTGTCAATTTGGCCAACATTGGGTCCAAAATATGGGTGGTGCTTTCACCACTATCCTTTGCTTTCCTCTTCCTCTTCGACTTGCCCATTTCCTTCGCTGCTTTTTGGCTGATTGAACAAACTTCGACTTCATCTTTCTCGACTCTCACAATTGTATCGGCATTGGAAGAACTTGTATACGCACCACTTTCATTATTTTTGGTCATTTTCAGTGACTTAGAAATAGGTAAAACCGGTTGTCACTTCGAATCATCTTTCAGCATTACCCAAACGTGTTCGTGTGTGAAATGTTTTCTCTGAATTTGATAGTATAGTTCACGATTATGTTGTTTTATTTGGTCGTTGCTCTAACCACTTCGATGCTTACCCAACAATCGGTTGTAGAATTGGTTCAATTTGTTAACCTGTTGAAACATCCAATGCCAATGTTGCTTTACACTTGGACATGTTCTTTCAGGACCAGATTTTTATGCATGTTGAAATAATCACAAATTCTTCTCCAAAATTTTGCCTCCTTTTGCCTGTTTCTGACAACAACGTCGCTTGAAATGGTACTCTAGGATTTCACAAGCATTCGATCGCCCTCTAGTGTCTACGATTAACACTTCTCGCTCCCAACTATGTTGAGCAGTTTATTCAAATTGAAATTCTCAATTTGTGGTTAAACAGATATTTAGGGGGTTTGAAAATCAGACCACGAACACGGATCCGATTTGTTTGAAGTTCGAGATGTCACATCTAATGGTAGACTAGTTGAAAATTTTGGTTGAAAGTATAGGTAGGTAAAATTTTCAGAATTTTGATTGTAAAAATTCGGTAGAGGAAAAAAGGGATAGGATGACAAATTGAGTGCATTTTTAGAATTTTGTGAAAATGGAAAATTTTGTGGATATAATGGGTATCATAGGTTTGGAGAATTTTTGAAATTAAGTGGGAAAAAAACTATATGGATGGTTTTGAGAATTTGACGTATTGTTTGAATTCGGGTTTCGAAAAAAAATTTGATCATGATTTGGATCCATTTGACAAAAGAAGAGGGAGGATTATAATTGAGATTTTGTGTATTTGATAGGAGAAGAGAGAAAAAAAATGATTGAAATTGTGTGTGAAAAAAATGAAGTGGAGATTGTGGGTGTTTATAGATGAAATTGAAAGGAAAAAAATTAAGAAACTCAAAGGGACCGTTTGTTTGCTAAACAAAAAGTAATTTTTTTTTGGTGAGAAACAATCATTTGACCGTTGTAAAAAAAGATAACATCAGCACATGATCTGTAGGAGAACATGCACTCGGTGTAGACCGAGTGCATATTTTGAGCATCCACTTCCCTATGGGGAGGGGATAGAGATGCTCATGTGGACTCAATAACTCAGCATTGAGCCTGCATAGCTGATTGTCACAGATCAGAGCCTTGGCGCAGGGACTACCCCGTGCAGCACTCTGGGACTCTCGCACTTCTGAGGTTAAGCCTTGGTCATTCTCGATGCTTGCTAGTTTCGCCCTCCCTTGGGCTCATCAGGGGAGCGGGGACAACTCCCGACCAGTGTGGTAACTAGGATGGTACGTCATCCTTCATAGTCAAGTCCTAGACCAGTGACAAGCTCCCCAAACTTAATTGGGTCGGTATGCCTAACTAAAGATAGACGCAACACCTGCGACACATACTCACACCTTCCATTATCTCGTTACCCGATATTTTCATCCACCAGCAAGCATTTCGCACATCCTGCATTGTAATTATTAGTGTGGATCCTTTGAAAATGTTTTGGGATCCCTCTAACCTTCTCTTGCCTCACCTCTCAAGCACATATTCTATACTCTCAAAATACCTTTATTCAACCAACAAATCAAACTAAAACGCGATGTAATAGTATTTTTCAAAAAGGTTAAGACAGTTATTGATTCCAAGTTTCCATTCAGCAATGCTGGAGAAGCATGGGCTACGATTATGGAAGGCCATGCTACTGGCAAGATCATTGTGGAGGCTTACTTTAGAGTATATATGTATTGAATATGTTCAAAATGGTTTTATATATGCTGCAGAATAAGATTTTCTTTTTATTTTGTTTTTCTTAGTTATGATGTAGTATTTCTCTAAGTTGCTATTTCTTTAAATTGTCAGTTAATTGATTCTATATCAGGTCGATTAATTTGATTAAGTTGTATCATGGATGAGTTTTTTTCAGATATATTTGAAAATTTTGTAAATTCTACTTTTTCATTTTAAAAAAAATATTAAATTGTCTATTTCAACTAGTGATCTTGTTGCTGTAGTTTCTGCTGGTTCTGCGGTCATCAGTGTCTTGGTTTTGACTTGCAGAGCGTTGCAGGCTCTGTGCAGTGAAGGTTCAGCAATTGAATTGAAGGCTATATTTAAATCAAGCAAATATTTAAAGTATGTTTGTTTTAAATAGATTATATTGATAGATTGTAGAAATAAATTATGATAAATTTCATAGATTATAATATTATGGAATTGGAATTGTTGTTTCCTTAACTCATTCAAACAAGATATTTGGAATTGAGTGAGGCACAATTTCTGAATTCTTTAATTTCATCCTAATTCCAGGCCTTCCAAATAGAACATTTATTAATTTTGGTTGGCTTATATAATATTATACAGAAGTTGTAATAGGAAGATGCTAGTCTTTGTCATTTGGCTTCGGTGCTCATTTGCTTCCACACAACCGAAGCGAAGCGGCCGGCAAACGGCAAATTATACCTCTTTCTTGGATTTAGCAGCAGTTAGCCCCTTCCCACAGCAATTGTTGTGGTTAGGTCGAACATAATTTGAATAAATTGAGTGTTAGTCGCTCTACACTTTTTCTTTTCATATGTTTTTTCTATGGTAATTAATTGCCACCATTAATCGAAAATGATGCTTATTATAATTTATAGGATTTTAAAAAATGTCCATAATTTGTCCTCTTTTATTTACAACGGCCGTTAAAGAAAAATTTCCCAAACTACTATAAGAATAATATGCCAAAAAAAATTCTGCCTTTTAAGGATATTTAGGGGAAGAACCACCTGGGACTCGTGGGAGGTTCAAGTCCAAACGACAGTGTGGTCGACCTTCACCTCACTATTACATTATTATTTAATTTAATTTTTCACTTTAAATTATTTTAAAATCTAAACTAGATCTACTTTATTTATTTATATTTTATTGGTAAAGCTTGAAAATTTCAACAATTTTTTCATATATAGATGGAGTCACAATTGAACTTAATAGTTCTTTTTATATATAGAGAGTGAAATTTGAACTCAATCTACTATAAGTTCGTTGTATTTCTCAAATTACTTTAAATCTCACAATAAAGTAAAATTGCTACTTCTTAACATATTTCAGCCATTTTACACTAGTATTTGGAGCACTTAAAAGTTATTCATGTAAAAATATTTTAGTAATTCCTATATTCTTGAAGTTAAACTCCTATAAAAAGTGAAACTATTTAAATTTAAGAAATAAAAATAGGCATATATTCACAAACAACTTTGTTTGAGAAGCGCCGACGGTTGAAGAAGAGAAATGTTGGCCGCTCCCAGAGGAGAATTTCAAGTCCTAACTCCTAAGAGACCAACCTGGTGCGTTTTTAAAGTTCAGGGACTTAAACTGTAAATTTCTGTAAATTTTTTTTGCCACTATAAATTTCTGTATAATTTCATTTGCTCTTGTTGGCAAGTAATGGCAACCAAATCGCCAAGTAAAGTTGTAAACACTTACTCTCATTTCATTTGCGGCCAGATCACATCTCGTCTGGTTTCTTAGTATCTTCTTTAGTATCTTCTTTTTTTGACACGTCGTCGTTTTCTGTTGCTGACATGGCGGCAAAGCTCATGCGTGCTGGCCAATACAACCGTTACGGTGATGGTGTTAGAAAAAACTGAGAATTGAGGTATGTAAAACATTGTCTTTAAAGTGTTTTATTGTCCCACTAGAATCTGTAAATTGGAAATTCTGTAATACACTTTCAAGATTATTCAATGCCCCAAGTGAAAATGTTTGTAGACATTTCACTTCTGTTGAGAATTTCTTCATTTAAACACGTTGAAAACTGTTTGTAAACCGTTTGGAAACAAAAAGACACATATTTTGAGCATAACCGAAAATAGTGACCAATCAGATAACTGTCAAAAATTTAAATTTAGAGGGCTTAAACTATTTGTTATCATTGATGCTCTAAGTGTCCAAATGTCAATCTTTGACTTTAAATAAATCATTTAAAGTCTAACCCATTATTCCACTTCAACCCAATTTATCAAATTAGTTGGATGTCACCATATAAATCAACAAACCCACTTATTTTTTTCTAATGTGTGACAAACTCACAAAGTAAACTTACGGGGGGCTTCTGGTCTTAAGGTAACTAACCATCCTCGTTTCTAATTCTTAGTTTTTTAATTAATTTAGTTTAAATTGAGACTCGAACCCAAGAAATGGAAAAGTAAAATACTATTTTATCTGTTAAGAACTGTGACATTCTTGTTGTTACTGATTGTTGCGCTGTTATGGAAACTTTTGGTGATGAAATTGTGAAAACTGCTTGCTGTGGGGGTGAGGGAGTGAAAAAGCAATCAACTTTTTGTCTAATTTTTGTAGTTTTTGGTGGTGGTTTATAGCATGTTGAAGTTCGGTTCCGAATCCGAATAAAGATGAGGTCTTATTGAAGTTAGAAGCAACTGCTCTGAATCCTGTTGATTGGAAAATCCAAAAGGGTTTGCTAAGGCCTCTTTTGCCTCGCAAATTCCCTCACATACCTGGTAAATTGAATTTCAGCTTGTGGATAATGTCTATCAAATTGATTGTGGCTTTCATGTTTAATTCTCCTGTTGTTAGTTCTTAATGATGGTTACATACGATGCTTGCTGTAAATTTATAGTCTTTACATCGCAATGATTTAAAGTTGTCTTTGTGGCTTGTAGCGACAAAATTCTTGCTTGAAATCTATAATTTGAATGCAGAGAAGCTTATCAGCTTGAAAGGTTTTGATAGCTTTTTTGCCCTGTGGAACCAAAAGACTTGAATTTTGCATGTCTGTTTTGGGCTGAAGAGATTTATTGTTTCATCAGGTACTGATGTGGCAGGAGAAGTTGTGCAAGTTGGTCCAGGGGTCAAAAATTTCAAACTTGGTGACAAAGTTGTGGCTATCCTTGACCATCTTGTGAGTGGTTGTCCATTTTTTCTGCAGGTTTCTTCCTTATATTATTCTTGATTGTTTTGTAAGAATGTCAGAAAAGAATGAGATAATAGAAATATAACTAGTGTATCAAGCTATTCTTAGATTGTTTTGTAAGAATGTCTGAAAGGAATGAGATAATAGAAATATAGCTAGTGTATCAAGCTATTCTTAGATTTTTTGATCTTCATGAGTAAAATTTCAAGGTCGATGACTTATCCAATAAAGAAAAGAAATATAACTGGTTTCACAAAATGTCAAAAACAGAGAAGCAGAACGTGGTCAAAGATATTCAGGATTTGGATATACAATGTATCATATCCAATTCACCTTTCTCCTATGCGGTCAATTGGTATCTACTAGAACTCACAACTAATAAAGTACAGTCATCATTAATAGCAGAAAGTTAGTTCTTGTTCAGCTTCTTGTTTCTCTTCGGGTATTTTTAATCAACGTAATTTTAAATTGCAGTCTTGATAAGAAGCATAAAGGGGTTCCAAAATGCAGAGCTCCATGTGAGGCTATACCTTTTCTGAATTATGAACAATACCTTTCTGTGATGGCCCCTTGTGTTTCCTGCCTTAAGACTCTGGTCTCCTGCAAGACGGGAAGTGTTTGGATATGACATGGCATGCAATTTATATGATATTGATATATATATATATATATATATATATATTGATACATGTTAAACTTTTGATGTGTGTTAAACCACCAATAGTTATTCCCTATTTGGTATTGATGCACTTGTGACATGATTTGATTTGAGCAAATATCTTGGCATTGGTTCGGCACTTTGCCTCAAATGAGTTATTTTTGCGTTCCGCTGGAGATATATTTTCGAATTTTTCTTTGTTTTTTATATATTGCTTATTTGGTTTCCTTTCTGTAACTTTCTTCCCATCTTCGATTGTTTTATTCTATTTTCATAACAGAAAGGAGGTGGATTGGCAGAGTTCGCAGTGGCTAGGGAGAACATCACTGTTGCAAGGCCAGCTGAAGTTTCAGCAGCTGAAGGTGCTGGGTTGCCTGTCGCCTGTCTTACTGCTCTCCAGGCTCTTACAAGTCCTGCCGGGGTCAAGCTTAATGGTAGTGGCGAGCAGAAAAACATCCTTGTCACTGCTGCATCTGGTGGTGTGGGTCACTACGCCATTCAACTGGCAAAGCTCTGAAACACACATGTCACAGCTACTTGTGGCGCCCGTAACATCGAATTCGTGAAGAGTTTGGGCGCTGATGAGGTTCTCGATTACAAGACCCCAGAGGGAGCAGCGCTAAGGAGCCCGTCAGGTCGCAAGTATGATGCAGTGATCCACTGTGCATCAAACATTCCTTGGAGAACCTTTGAGCCTAATTTGAGTGAGAATGGGAAGGTTATAGATATTACTCCCGGCCCTAGTGCAATGATGACTTATGCTCTAAAGAAGCTTACATTCTCTAAGAAGCAGCTGGTTCCGCTACTTCTGATCCCCAAAGCTGAGAACTTGGAGTATGTCGTTAAGCTGGTCAAGGAAGGCAAGCTCAAAACAGTTGTTGATTCGAAACACCCATTGAGCAAGGCTGAAGAAGCATGGGCAAAGAGTATCGATGGCCATGCTACTGGGAAGATCATTGTGGAGCCTTAGAAGGGGGAAAAAAGCATAGGCGGAGAGCACTAAGATGTAATATCCTGTAGTTCTGGAGGTGTCAGGTCTGTTTCTGCCCGACTAATCCCTGTTGTGCAAGTCTTCAGACAACCCCCGAGTTATATGTTTGTTCTTTGTGGTGTGGTCTGTAACAGAACGATCTTTATGAAAACGTAAAAATAGACCTCATTTTATAGTTTGTTCTATTCTATGTTTCAGTTATTTCAATTATTTTTGTTGGCTAAGACTTTGTCATTTTGTGAGCGTTCTGTTTGTTTCCCGAAGATTCTGTACTCTTCAATCATGCTTATGCCGATTATAATCACACATTGTAACTCAGTGGCGTATTCTTTAGTTTACGCTTAATACATGTGTGCCTTTGAAGTTGATATCTCATTGTGCAATTTGTCTTTAAATTTATCGCGTGATTACAAATTTCCTTAAACTTGTCACAACGACATCACATAACCTTTTAAAGTTATTGATGAGACATGGGAATAAATACTTACTAAAATACATTTAACGTCAAAATATAACAGAAACGTTACATTCTTCATTAAGAAGAGACATCACAGATATAATATTGACTCATTAACTCACCATCCCATAAATAGAGATGAGAAATAACACTTTAAGATATGCAATATTTTCCATACACACTATTACTCTGCCAAAATCGCTATTGACTTGAGCGTCGGAGACTCCCTCAGAAAGCATCCCAACCCCTTCTTGTTCTGCGTTTTTCAGGTCTTGAGACGATATTCGCGATTCCCGATTGTTTATGTATTCATTATTGTTGTTCATTTTTTGAGGTAACAACAATTGGCACCGTCTGTGGGAAATTTGAACGAAAAAACCTTATTAATAGAAGTTCGAGAAGTTCACCGACAACCACCTACTTAGTAACCATGGTACAAACACATTCGAACCAAGCTGCACATCCCTAGGAGGATGTAAAGAGAGTGGGTACTGGAGCGGGAACCTCAAGAACTGCCATCCCTACCATTCCACTCGTTAACTATTGCTCAGGAAGCAGAACGAGGAGAACTAGAAGGCCTTAGGCGAGATGGCGACTCTGCTCCAGTAGTTCCTTCCTTAGGTGTAACTCCTACCCATGTTGCGCGTGTATGCCCAAAGTGCTCAGAGTATAGGAGTCCTAGAAAGGCGTAACGCTCCGCAACAAATTCATCACCAACCTACTCAAATGCTTAAGAAGCTGAATCCTCCACCACTGGTCGAGCCTAGAAGGGAAAACTCTTAGGTTATGGTGGAAAGTACCTGTAAAGGAGAGCCTAGGGTTCCTCTGAAAAAGGCTGAAGTCGAGCCCCATTCCTTGATGAATATTCGAGAAGCAGCAGATATGAAGAGGATGATCGATGAAGTTCTCAAGCAAAAAAAGCTGGTTCCTGCGGAGGAGGAGTAGCAAAAAGAAAAAGCTATGTTCATTGTAAAGGTTATGGGAAATCCATTTCCTCCAAAGTTCAAAATGCCATCGCTGCCAACTTTCTTAGGAAAGGAAGATCCGAGCATGTTCAGAACTACGATGTCATCATGATGCTTCATAGGTGGGAGCATGCTATCATGTGTCGTGCATTCCCGATCACTCTTAAAGACCATACTCATTCATAGTTCAATGGACTAAATGAGGCGTCTCTCTCCAGCTTCAATCAGTTCAGGAAGGAGTTTGTCAACGCCTTCATCATTAACAACAAGCGTAACAAGGATGCCACATACTTGTTAAGCGTGATGCATAGCGAGAATGAGACTCTGCAACAATATGTGGACAGGTTCAAGAAATTACTCTTGAAGTCCACAACCTACAACGCAGAGTGGCGGCGACTGCAATGCTACAAGGGACGCAATTGGTCCAACTAAAAGAGTCTTTGTCCCTAGATCAACTGAGGACTTTGTCTGATCTCTTTGTTTGAGCCAACAAGTATATCTTACAAGCTGAGATCATGAAGATTGGAGGAACTAAAGAGGACAAAGAGAAGAAAAGGAAGGAGAGAGAGGATCAAGAGGAACTGAGTAGGATGAAAGAGAAGTTCAGAGACACAAGAACATCCTTTAGCTGGAGAAACGATGGCGGGGAGCACATCCTCGTCAAGGAAGGCATATGATCGCTAAGCATATTAGGCTAACACTGTGGTGCATGCACAAAATGGGAAAGAACCTATCACATTTAGTGAAGCCGATAGAGGGAACATTATGCTTCCTCATGATGATCCACTAGTGATATCAACTGTTATCGCCAAGCATCCAATAGAGAGGATCCTAGTGGACAATGGAAGTTCAGTCAACTTTATCTATTGGAATTGCTTCCAACAAATGAATCTTATCTTTGACAAGTTGAGGGAGGTGAAGACACCACTTTATAGCTTCATTGGAGAGGCAGTATCGGCGATGAGATTAGTGCAACTAACAATCATGCTGGGAGGTGACCAAACCGTAACAAGATTGACCATCTTCATGGTTATGAAGTTAGCATCTTTCGCCTACAATATGATATTGGGCCGACCATTGTTAGATAATGTGAGAGCAGTGATCTCAACAGCTTATATATTGAGGAAATTCTCCGCTCCACAAGGAGTAGGACAAGTTCAAGGAGATCAATGAAAAAACTCGCTCTTGCTATGTTTCCTCCATCAAGGGGAATGATTCCTGCTGTTGCATCTCAGCCATAGCGGTAGACACTGCAGAGGAAAGAGAGACGAAAGTGAAAAGAAATCCTGAGCAGGTTGTATGAAATAAATGTAAGTTGCAGATATCAAATAAAGAAAATACTTAAGCAAAACCACCTGATCAAAAGTCATTTGGACATGTGATTAAGGAGCAATGATACATAGAAATTTTAAGAAAGAAAAGCACATGAATAAGAGCAGTAGATAAAATAATAGATTCATGAACAAGCACATGAACAAGAGTAGGAGATAAAACAGTGGATTCAAAAAAGAACTCCAACCTTATCACGATCACCTAGTGGAAAGTCCCTGAACACCAGTATGGTGAGGATGCCGAACTTCACGAGGTGGAATGGATGACGAACATCAACATGATGAAGATGATCATTTTCACGAAGTTGAATTGAAATGACAAACTTCCCGAAGAACACCAATCAATGAGTTGGTGAACTCCACGAGAAAATGGAGAACTCCGCAAGGCGGGATCAAGATGTCGAACGCCACGAGGAGATGAACTCCACAGGAAGATCATGAACTCCACCAAGTGAGGTCGAGATGCTAAACATCATGAGAAGATGAACTCCACGAGGAGATATTGAACCTTACTATGAGAGGAACTCCACGGGTGATGTGGGGTCGAGATGCTGAACCTCATAAAGAGGTGAACTCCACGAGAAAATGTTGAACTTCACGAGGAGATGGTGAACTTCACGAGGTGGAGTGGAGATCACAAACCGCACAATGTGAAGTCAAGATGGTGAACTCCGCAAGGCAAGATGGTGATGAAGGACTCTCAAAGTTGGAGAGCGCGACGAGGTGAGTTGGTGAACTCAGCGTTTGGACGAGGCACAAACCACAAGCCAAGTCATGATCCACTAGCCAAGTCATAAACCATGAGCCACGAACCGCAAACCACCAAGAAGTCACGAGCCCCCAGGAAGCAGCTCCTAAACACCTGCGCGATAGTGGCGGTGAAGTCCTCCAAAAGGCAGCCTTTGAACACCCATGCGGTAGTGGGGGGTGAAATTCTCCAAGAAGCGACTCCTGAACGCCCACGTGGTGGTAGGGGTGACAGTAACGACAAGTTGTTTGGTTCTAACAGTGACAACAAATCCTCTGGAACATTTGGTTTGGCTCGTAACAACAACAATATGTCCTCTGGAACATCTCAAACAGTGTCACCACTCAAACACCTCGAACAGTATGTCGACTCTCGAACACCTCGAACTACGTATCGACTCTCGAACACCTCGATCGACGTGTCGTCTCTTAAACACCTCAATAGAGGAGTATCCTGTAAAAAAAGTGTTGTGAAAAAACAAGAATTAAAAAAGATAAGAAAAAAGAAAGAAAAGAGGCGTAAAAAAAGCATGAATTTCAGACGGTTAATCACATTGGAAAACGACAACAGCAGCCCGAACTACTTGTCACGAGGATGGACGACAGGATAACTAGGCAGCACCGGCGACAGGATAACTAGGCCACATCTGATATGTCGTTTGAGCCCGCTGAGCGTCAAATCGTCCGAACAGTGGAACACGGTTGTTTCAGCTACATCGAACGGTGTCGTCTCGGCACAGTCAAGCGACGTCGTTTCAATGATCAGGCATCTTAAAGGAGCGTCGTTTGGCTTGTTTATCCCTTGAAAACACGACGGAAATGAACCGCCTCAGGTACCCACGTTCCACCACCACGAAACCCCACGCCGTCGCCCAAGATTCGTCAAAGCTCACGGCCTTACTGACCGCCGTCACCCAGATTGACCCATATGATGTTGCCGATTAAAGAAATAAGTGCTGCAAAATAATAGAACAAAAACAGAAAAACAAAGCAAACGAGCAAGAAGAAAGCATCACAGAAAAAAAGAAAGAAAAAGAAGAAGAAATAAAAGAAAAAAAGAGAAGAAAGCGAGAAACTAAACCGAGGAAGAGGAGGCACATGCTCAGATCGAAGAAACAACATGAAAAAAGCTTCAATGTCCCCGACAAACAAATTGAAAAAATGCTTGAATAATTCTGGTGGTTTTGTGCGAAAATAGATGGAAATAGAAGAGGAAAGATGCAGAAAATTAAAGGAATCAATTGTATGTGCACCAATCAATTCTGGTGGCTTGATTCGTGGAAAAATTGCATCCGCACCAATCAAGGAATCAAATTAAGAAGGATACAAATAAGGAAATAAATCATCAAACCAGTGAATAGATTGGAAATTCAAAATAGGAAGAAGAAGCCAAAGGGAATCGGTCCCGGACGAGAATAGTCAACGAGTTGACTCAACAACAACTCGGAAAACAACAAAAGAAGTCCCATGTTTCTGAGGAAAAGGCAGCTCATTCCCCCTTTAAAGAAATAATCTCAGTAAGGCCCCTTGCTTTGAGTGTACGCAATAGGCTTGGCTCATGTTCACGAAGAAACACATTACACTCTTATTTTCAAGAAGCCCCAAAAAAGTGTGGGAGCAATTGATTAGACATGAGAATAAAGACTTATCAAAATCCACCTAATGTCAATATTATAACAAAAACGTTACATTCTTCATTAAGAAGAGACATTACATATATAATATGGACTCATTAATTCGCCATCCTATAAATAGAGATGAGGAACAACACTTCAAGGTATGTAATATTCTCCACACACACTATTATTCTGCCAAAATCAGTACTGACTTGAGCGTCAAAGATTTTCTAGGAAGCATCCTGATCTCTTCTTGTTTTGCGTTTTTTAGGTCTAGAGACGATATTTATGATTTCCAATTGTTTGTGTATTCATTATTGTTGTTTATTTTTCGAGGTAGCAACAATTACCAAATAGCGTCACATAATCCCAATTGCGATGATGTGGCAGTGTGCTAGTGATGTGCGTGACTTTAATCGTTTGAAGGCGTGCAAGACGTTAAAATTGGATGATATTGATATGGAACC